>MU269982.1:1057500-1155000 GCA_021432705.1 Caranx ignobilis
GAGGGGGTGGCATGAAATGACATACAAAAAGCAAAAGATGTAGAGTCATAACACACCATTTTAATACGTCATTTACCATCTTCCTTCCTCTGTCGTCATTTCTTCTCATGATTTGTTTTGTCTTCATCCCTCCTCTCTTCTCTTTCCTTTATTCTTTTACTCTGTTTTTTCTTCTCCTCTTTAATCTTTTACTCACCCTCTCTTGCTCTCGTCACTCTTCCTCTCACTTCCTCCCATCCTCTCATGAAGGAGATGCTGATGCTGATGCTGTAGCCGGCGGCCTGCATGGCTGAGTTAAAGATTGTATGATGGAGGGAGGGAGACGGAAGGAGAGGGAACAAGGGGTGGAAAAAAGAGAGAAAGAATAAAGTATGGACAGAAAAGAACAGCAGAAGGAATATCTTGCGGCACAAGTGGTCCAGATTAAGAGGGAAGAGAAAGAGAGGCCTTAACTCAGGATAGCATGAGAAAGAGAGGGAGGGAAGATTAAGAGAGAGAGATGGAGGAGAGATGTGATGCCGTCGGCTGGATAAGAGAAACAAGGCTGCCGGAGAAATCTTTAATGAAAAGGCTCAGGACGAAGACGTGGAGGCTTTTATAAGATAGATTCAAGATCTGAAGCTCAAAAGTTTCAACAATGAAAACAATAACAATAGAAAATAAATAGATGGTAAAGGTAGACGTGTGTCTTAAAGCTCCATACAGTATAAAGGTAGACGTGTGTCTTAAAGCTCCATACAGTATAAAGGTAGACGTGTGTCTTAAAGCTCCATACAGTATAAAGGTAGACGTCCATGTGCAGTGTGATTATTGATCAGCTCTAGGTTCTATATCAATACTGTGAAAGTATCAAAGCCTCAGTCCACAGAGAAATGCACACAGCCTGTATTCAGACACTGAGCCTTAAAACCAGCCGTCAGGACTTCCTGTCACTTTGTGATGTCACAACAGAGCAGTCACCCAAAGCCCCGCCCACCACCTGGACCCACCATCCAACACTTTGCAGGATTTGGTGTTTTATTCTGGAGTCTGCTCCGTTCTTTAATTGGATCACTCAGAAACAAAACAAATCAGCCAATCAGAAGAGAGGATCAGAGCCTCCTCTCTTCTGATTGGCTGACACCGATCTGTTGTGACTAGAGCTCCGGTGAGAAGCTGAGAGAGAGGAGATTTTGGTTCTTAAAACCACAAAGCTTTTATATCTTTTATGTATTATATCCAGGGCTCTCCTGGTTCTTGTTGTAGCTTTTACTCAGGCACAGGAAGCAGGTATCTGCAGCTGTTCTCCAGATGTGTCACACTTTGTTGGGTTGTTGAAGCTACGTCAAAATCTGCCCTGTGATATATCAGGATGTGACCAACTGGACAGAAATGAACCGAAAACACAGAGTCAGAATAAGAGATGAAACTTTTTGTCCTCTGCAGCTGGTATATTTACCAGCCACTAAGTTTAATAATTCAGAAGATGACTAGATTGTTAAAATAGAGCAGGACTCCAGATGATGGCTGACCTACAAAAGAAGCTGCTACCTGCCAGAGCTAAAAACCAGCGAGGCAGTGGCGACTGCTGGAAGCTTCACGAGGGAATAATTGGCATTTATTTACTTGTTTCCTGTTTCTCCTTCTTTCATTTGTCTCTTTATTTTCATATTTACTTTATCCTGAGTTTCATTCGTGTTCTGATCCGTTCTGCGATGTACTCGACATCCCTTCACTGCCCAGATGACCCAGTTCACACGGCTGGAATTAAAACGAAATCTAATCGAATCTGATATGATCTAATTTCATTTCTGCCCTCGTCCTTGTAGATGTTTTTAAAATAAAAGTGAAACAGAGGAGAGAAGAGATTCAGGACGTCGGCGGTTTGTTCTGCACTGGATGAAGATGAAATTTCAATAAACGCCGTTGTGGCATTTTGTCATTTTGAAGTGGGCGGTTTTAACCAGAAGCCGAGATCAGAGCTGGTTCAGCACTTATATGAACTGTGTGTGTGTGTGTGTGTGTGCAGCTGTCACATCCTGGAGATGAGACAATTTCCTTGAGTTGCGTCATGGAAGATGCTGCAAGTCTTACTGTGTGTTTGGATATGTGTGTTGAGCAAAGAATTTGTGTGTGTGCTGATGTGTGTGTGTGTGTGTGTGTGTATGACCTTTTATTTGTGTATTATTTGTGTGTGTGGTTTCCATTCGGTTTGAAAATGGTGGATACAATAGGCTCAGCTCTGCACTGGACGGCTGTGTGTGTGTGAGAGTGTGTGTGAGAGTGTGTGTGTGTTCAATAGAGAATCTATGCACTTCTCATTACCAGTCTGTGCAAAGTGGCACAGCAGATATTCTGCAAAAAGAAAAAAAAAAACAAGCTTCTTCCACAAATCAAAAAGAACCGGGGTCAGGAGAGAGAGGGAAAGGGAGGGGGAGGGAGAGAGGGAGAGAGAGAGAGACACGCACCCTTTTATCTTTCACATGTCTATATATAGCGGTTCATGGAGGAGAAGAGCGGAGCGAGATGGGAGGGAGTGAGGGGAAGTGGAGGTAGAGAGGCAAGATGGCTGAATACGAACGAACGACGATCTTTTCAGGATCTGAACAAGTGAGAGATTGAGGAGTGTAGAGCTGAGTAGAGGAGAGGATGAAAGTTCGTTGTTGTTCCACAGCTGTAAACATCTGCAGGACACGACACGTTACAGATGATGACGTTCAGGCCAATCTGATCGGTGCTGATCACAAGTATTGATCATACCCTCCCAGCCATCACTTCCTGTCAGACATCGTCACTGTTCGCTCTGCTGTTATGACTTGACCTGCTCCAGCTCAGGTCCAGGAACTGTTTGAACCCTCTGCATCCACTTTATGATAAACTCTTCGAACACAGTAACAACAAGCGATAGACGAATATCTTCACTCGTTCACACTGTGATCTTTGGATACAGGTCATTACCTGCCTGTAGATCTCTGTAGAGCTCAGGTGTCGTCCTCGTGACCACACCCAGGTGGTGTGACGGGCGTTGGATCTGTGACTGTTTTTATTTTTTTAACTGACCACTGATTTTCGCTTCTTAGTCTTGACACACTTGAAAAACCTTCAGACTCCTTTTTAAATGTCGTTCAGGTTTGCCCGAGGTCGGACAGTGTGTCTGTGTGTGTGTGTGTGTGTGTTCACCTGTTTCCTGCTGTTTCTCAGCTCTGCATGTTCGTCAGGGAGGATGGAAGGAGAGAGAGAGAGAGAGAGAGATGGAGGAAGAGAGAGAGAGAGAGAGCGAGTGCTTGCGTCACTCCCATAAAGGACCTGACTCTTGCTGAGTCGAGAGCTGCACAGTTTCATTTATTTGATAAAGCTTCATTTGGTGTGATTTAAAATCTCCCCCTCATCAGGCTCGGCTCCCCTAAAGCACCGCCTCAGCGCCACGCCGAAATGCCTCATCAGCTCAAAACACACACACACACACTTTGGTGCACACATACACACACACACATACGGAGACAAGCAAACCGGTACACAAGGACATTTCTCACAGGATGAGTGAGGCTGAGGTGGAGCAGGTTTGGGATCAGAGCACATGTGGAGCAGGGATAGGAGGAGGTGGGGTAGAGTTTAAAGGGCACGTTGGTGGATGAGGTTTGGGGGGGACGGGCAGGGGGGCGATAAAGAATAGTAACGCGAAAATATTGTATCGATATGTGGTTTTTTGGGGGGCTTTTATGCCTTTAATCAACAGGACAGTCAGAGAGAGTGACAGAGAGTGGGAGAATGACATGCAGTAAAGTGCCACTGGGGGATTGAACCGGGGGCCGCTGCAGTGAGGACTGTAGCTTTTCAGTGTATATGGTGAGCTATATGACATTTGGAGACAAAGTTTGCATTTGGAAAAAAAGAGAATAAATCGCAATGTATCACAATGACATCGTATCGAGACAAAGGCATCATGATGACATCGTATCACAGGGCCTCTGGTGATTCCTGGATGGTACAATCATGACGGTCAGAAAGTTGAGTGTGGAACAATGGACACTTCCCACCCTCAATGATCGCCGTCTTGGCTATGTAGTGGAGTATAATATGTAAATTAACAAACCAGCAGGCCCCCAATAAGAGGAGCCAGCTGATGCAGCAGCGGCGTAATCCCACCCAGCATTACAACAGGTGACCCACACAAGCAAAAAAAAAAAAAAAAGTACGAGTAAGGCGTTTATTATCGCTAATTGAAATAATAACAAAACGAGCTGGTAGATGTGTCGACGGGCGACAGTAGCAGTCCAGAAAGGAAGAAGACGTTATCGTTAGTTCTGGTAAGTGCACAAAGACAGCGACACTAACTGTCGACACTCGTGCACTACAGAAGTACGTACACAGTGTACACAGTATACTACCTGACAGTGAGACACAGCTTGAGTTTTATCCACGTGTGTCTGAGCTGTTTCACATCTCTGACACTTTCTTTGTCGCTCAGGTGTCGACTTCAGTTCATGTTGGTCCCTTCTTCTCATGTAGCTTCAGCTGCATTCAGGAGTTTTACTGGATTCAGAGAACACACCTTGTTGTAATATCGTGTAGATGTTAGACGACATTTCAGCTCGGACGTCACTGACCCAGAAGTCTGTGCGTTTATGTTTTCATTTACTCTGATTTTTAATGTTTGTGTTTGTGTGTCATTTGAGCTCAAACAGAAACTGAACCACTCCTGATGTCCAGCCTTTTTCAAACAGAGCGAGCTGCACAGACGCCATCACATCACCTCTGTCTAATGAGTTAATACACTCGCTGGCAGGATCATTGTGTGTTTGCCTGTGTGTGTGTGTGTGTGTGTGTGTAACACAATAATATGCAATGGAGCAATAAAATATTGCTGATGTGGATATTCATTGTCTTCCTGTGTGTGTGTGAGAGAGATTGTGTGTATTTGTGTGTCTGCACATGTAAATTTAGATTAAAGATTGTGTGTGGGTGTGTGTGACTGTGTGTGTGTGTGTGTGCACATGTTCATTCTGTTTGCATACATGCCTTTGTTTGTGTGTTTGTGCTTAATTGTTTGCTTTGAGTGGACGCCTGCAGTGGGAAGGAGAGATAAAGTGTGTGTGTGTGTGTGCGTGTGTGTTACAGAGAGAGTGAGACAGGTCAGTGTATTTGGCAGGGCAGGGCTTGTTTGAAAGCCATTTTAATTAACGAAAGAGGCACACACACACACACACACACACACATTTTTGCAGAGCTCACCAATAATTTTGTTGCCAGAAATTTCTGCTCTCTAATTGTTTCCGATTCATGGAGGAATGAAGGAAGATGTGGAAGTGGAAGACAGAGAGAGAGGGGGGATAAAAAAACTGCAGGAGGGATGGAGGGGGAGAGAGAGAAAGGAGGAGGAGGCGGAGGAGGAGGAGGAGGAGGAGGAGGAAGGTCAGCTCAGGGAAGAAAGGGAGATTAAAAAGAGAGAAAAATGAAAGAAGAAGAGGGAGAGCGAGAAATCAGTAAAGCTGAAGAAAAGTACAGACGACAAGAAGAACAGAAAAGATGTGGACAGATATAGAAAAAGAGAGAGAGAAAGAGAGGCTGCAGCGTTGTGAAGAAATGGAGGAAAGGAGGAGTGTGCACACACACACACACACATACACACACACACACACACACTGCAATGCTAACTCCAGCTTTCAGCAGGTTGTTAGGCAGCAGAGTGTGTGTCTGCTGAATAATAGATGGTGTAGCAGGCTAGCATGTAGTCTACACACACACACACACACACACACACACACTGTGCATCTGTGGCCTGCGTAAGGTTTCTGTAAATTGATTTGCAACAAAATCCAAGTGGAGTCGTTCACACAGTGACGTGAGCAGAGAAACAGAAAGAACATGAAACATGAGACCAAGTTCAAACACAGTGACGTTAGCACGTTAGCAACATGCTATCTGCATGCTAACATCCACATATTACAGCAAAGAGGAAGTAGAAGAAGAAGAAATTAGGTCATGTGAACATTTTTTCCTGTCAAATTTCAGATAATTCAGTTTTATCATGTAGCTGAGGACACGTCGTTTCAATGAACGACCTGATGATGAAACGAAAACAGGACGAGTTCAATGTTTGTGCTTTTAAATCTCAAAGAAAAGTGTGTGTTCATGTTGTTGTGTTGTATGTTATATTATATCACACACACGTTCACAATTTAGCCCTATAGCCTGTTGTTGCAGACACATCGCACAACAGCCTGCATTCAAGAACACAATTCAGAAACAGTTTAAAATGTTCCTAAACAGCAGCATCTGGTGCGCTGGGTTCACCCTGGTGTGTGTGTGTGTGTGTGTTTGCCAGTCAGCATGTGCAGTGTAGTTCAGCGTCTTGTTAGTGTGTACTGCTCAGACTGACCTGTCTGATGCTTTCACATCAGCCAGACATACACACACACACACACACACACACGAGGCCGTCCTCCGGCCATAGTGTCAATGTCAATGTTGCATCTGGTAAACACGACAATAGACACGTACTCCCACCACACACACGCACACACATGCACACACACATACAGGCTAACAGGATAATGACTGGCCAATTAGGCACAGGCTTGATCTGTCTGGATGTATCCAGTCATCTTAGCCCCTCCAGCAGCTATTACTCAGGCATGGACACACACACGCACACACACCACAACACAGCACATACAAATACACTTGACTGGATGGAGCGCTGTGAAAAGCTGGCTGCTCCACCAGGCGACCTCCGTGAGTCAGCTGTGTGTGTCTGCCTTTGTGTGTGTGTGTGTGTGTGTGTGTCCATGTACATTTGTAATAATGTGACTCTTTTCACTTTGTATGTACAGTATGTGTGACCTGGAGCTCAACTCTCACCTCTGTGTAACTGTGGTTGAAACACACTGAGCGGCTACATGCAGCAAATACAGCTGTGACACACACACTACACACACACACACAGTTAAAACACAGAGTCACGTACAGTTCAAGCTGAGTTAAGTGTGTTTACAAAAAACCTTAAAACAAACAAGAGGAGTCACGATGGGATTTTCGATGAGACATTTTCATCAAACCTGAAATAAAAGTGTTTAGGTTCATGTATTTGTTATAGTTTTAGCTTGAACATGAAAGAATCCAGATGAGTCTTGAAGGCAAATTATGTAACGTGATGCTGAAAGTACAGACATGAGTAATCGACTTCAGATTGATACTTTAAACCAAACTCCAAACCAAACTGGTAAGGAACATTTTCCAACACATGATATGAAATAGTTTAAACACAAACACTATTTTGATCTGTTTCATCTTTTTTAACTTCTTTTCCCTGAAAGGCCAGAGCAGTGGATGACAGACACACGGATCTGCAGATCACTCTTAACTCAGAACCAGTTCAAAACAACAATGAAATACCACCTTTAACTGCTCTTTGATATGGATTACAACAATTAAATGGTTTCCTTTAAACCTTTGAGCACTTTTTAAGTGTTTTTCAACTTATTTTTTCACTCATTATATTTTTACATCCGCTGTTAAAACCATTACAACCATTACACAAACAACCTCACCTTCACACCTTCAGGCAGGTGTGTGGACTGTGGGAGGAAGCTGGAGAGCCCAGGAGAACATGCAAACTCCAGGGATCAAACACACAAATGTTTGACTGACACTGAACATTTTGAAATACAGGTGAAATTTTGAACAGCTGTTGGTGAGCAGTGGTTCGGAGTGATGTGAGGAACATGTGAGGTGTGTGTGTGTGTTAAAGTGTGAGAGTGTGTTTCCTGTTGGTGTTGGTGTTGGCCTTAACTCCAGCTGAACTCCGTTTGAATGGATGATCCTCACCACCATCATTGCAAACTGCATTGTCCTGGCTCTGGAGCAGCACCTTCCTGACGGAGACAAGACTCCTCTGTCCGAACGACTGGTAACACACACACACACACACACACAACAAATGCACTATGCACACACACAGGTGTATACAAACATGCACACAGAGGCGGTGATGTGTACGGACAGAAAGATACACAAAGGCTTGTAAACACACAGACAGGGACTGCTGCGCAGTGGACACACAGCTGAAAACATAAACACACACACACATAAACACGTGAGTACACAAAGTGATGACAATATGCACACATATTGTATCATATCGTGTAACAGCAGCTTTGATTTTATTCATGATGCTAACCTAACTCTAACCCACGGATATGACCACATCTTTACCCATAATCCCTTGCTCTCTCCTCTCTCTCTAACAGGAAGAGACAGAGCCCTACTTCATAGCCATCTTCTGTTTTGAGTCGGGGATAAAGATCCTGGCTCTGGGTTTTGCGTTACACAAGGGCTCGTACCTGAGGAACGGCTGGAACGTCATGGACTTCGTGGTCGTTCTCACCGGGTGAGTGAAAACTTCAGCAACACTCGTTTTTTTTTTTTTTTAAATATGCAAATTAGCTTCAGGTTTTATTTTTCGTTTCTTGCTTCTGTGTTGTCATGGTCCAGTTGCTGCAGAAAGACGAAAGACGAAGGAGATGTTCTTTTTAAATATATATATATATATAGGCCTATACTGCAGATACTGAGTGTTACCTGCTCACTTACTACTCATCTGACTCATTTGGAGTCTGAGTGTGAGTGTGTGTGTGTGTGTGTGTGTGTGTGTGCAGGCAGGTGGTGAGAGTGCTACTGCAACTGTGTGTGTGATCTAAATATGGCTGCCTGAGTGAGAGAGAGGGGGATGGGCAGAGATGGTAACGAGATATAGTGTTTATCAAGGGGAAAGACTCAAACACACACACACACACACATTTTATTAGCATTAACACTGATATAAATATTCTAGCAATGTAAAGATAACACATTTTTACTTTTCCACTTAATCCATAATCTGTATCTGTGTGTGAGTGTGTGTGTGTGTGTGTGTGAGAGAGAGAGAGAGAGTGCATCCCTGACTTCCTCTCTTTTCTGATCACACACACTGCACTCACACAGACACAGCAGTGGTCTGGTTGGACAAGGTGTGCATGTGTGATCAGGACCACTCCCCCCAGTCGCTATCCCCCCTTTAATGAGGACACACACACACACACACACACACACACACACATACACTCGGATGCTGGATCAGAGCAGCACTGCAGGGAGCAGCAACCAGGGCAAAGTGAAATGTCACTTCTCCGAGAGACGGGAGGGAGCGGGTTGGTTGTTATGGCGATGGCTGAGAGAGAGGTAGAAGAGTTTCCTCCATCATCCCTCCCTCTCTCTCTCTGGTCACTTTAAATGTACTTTATTAGACTGATGTGTAACAGCAACAACATGTGTTCACTTTCTGTTACAGTCACATGATGTTAACTGCTGCCATATGTTTAATGGGAAATGCACAGAGAGTGGATGAAGGAGCAGAACTCCCCTTAACTCAAGGGTTATCCTTACTCGATTTCTTCCTTGTGTGTCCACGTGTTCATATTTCTTGTTATTGATTGAAGTTCTTGGTCGAGGTCTTTGGATCCAGATTCGGATGTGAACAGTGAGTCAAACCGTGACGAAGCACCGAGTGGGTGGTTTTTGTTTTGTGGAGCTTTATTGTTCTGCTGAGTCAGATCAAGCATAATAGAAACGGCTGTAGCTATAAGAGAGCAAGTGTGGAGGTAGATCACCGTGGTTACCTGAAACTGAAACACACGGAGTCAAGAAACATCAACACTTCTTGAGGTTTCCTCCAAACATTCACTTAAGTATTTAAGATTTTTTCCTTATTTTGATCTTAAACTTAATAAAACAATTAAAGTCAGTCACCCTAAATGACACATGCCTTAAGTTTCTTCTTTAAGAGATTCTGTGCAATGTCCTTAAATAAGTAACTCCCTCAGATAGATAGATAGATAGATGGTGGAGCCTCCTCCTACCAGAGCAGCAGTGGAGTAGAGCTGTACTACTGCAGCTAGATAACAGAGGGAGGGAAAAAAAGGAGGAGGTGGAAGAGGACACGTGACGATGTCTCTCCGTTCCCCTGGGCTCTGGATAACAGGACAGAGAGAGAGAGAGAGAGAGAGAGAGAGAGAGGGAATACAAGATGGGTTTGGCTGTTAGAGAAGGCGTGAGAGCGATGGAGAGCAGAGAGAGGATGGAGGAAAGACCACGGGAAGGAGGGGAAGAGTGATGGGTGAATGTGGGGGGGGGGGGGATGACGGGGGAGGTGAGAGTGATGTATGGAGAATGAGAGAGAAAGGTTTGCAGGAAGGATGGGAGGAGGAGGAGGGAAGGCAACGATGGATATGGAAGAACGGGGGAGGGGAGAGAGAGAGAAATGAGAAAGAGCAAACGCTGAGAGGAGCATGCTTAGTGTGGAGTGTGAGTGTGTGTGTGTGTGTGGGGGGGGCAAGCGCTGCAGTAACCTGCTTTTCCCTGCTCCCTATGATCAATCACTCAGCACCGCCTATGTAACACACACTCTGCTGTTATCTTCTGGTGCATACACACTCACACACACACACACACACACACACACACACACACACACACTGTATTGCAGCCTTTAGAAACTGTAAACACACACACCACACACACACCATCACTATGCGTACATCACTACAGCCTGTATAGCCAATCACAGCCACACTTCAAGTCTTCATGTATATTCATACTGAACAGTTTGAATTGAATGCAACGTCCTGATATGAACACATACTGTTAGAAGCTGGCATATGTTTACCCTGTGTCCCCACTGTGTGTGTGTGTTTGGAGTCGTGTTTTCCTATCTAAGTGGGGACCCGTAGAAAACCGACATTTTTGGGAACTCTCTCACTTGTACAAATCAGAAATGTAAAATATAAGTTGTTTGTTTGAAGAGCATCGACTTCATCTGTGATATATATTTTCAATTTTATCTCCAGTTCATCGGTTCATTTATTCATAACATAGTCCCTGATTGGTCATGAGAGCTCAACACTCTGCAACTTAAGACAGTAATCATAGTAGTAAATTAATAGATTAATGATAAGGATTAAAAAAAAAAAAGATAAAATGTAAATAACTCAGAAAACACACGAGTGTCTCTAGGGGACACAAAGAAGTGATGCACACAAATACATTGACGTATCATAAAACATCCATTTGCACTTGTTTAATGTTTCATAACTGAACCACCAGTGCATCCTGACCTGAGTTTTATCACTTTATTTTGTCCCCTTCTGTAATGACAGAAATATTCCAAGATGGCACCCGTGTCGTCCTTTTTGGTTTCACTAAGCTCACACATATTATTGGCTTGTAATATATTCACACTGAAGTTAATATTAAAGACTCATGAATTCTACCAAAGAGTTTGAAAACCGAAGCAAACTGGATGTCAGATGAGGAAAAGAAGTGATTTAATTTAGATAAATTATCGCTGGTTGATGGTCAAAACATCACTCCTCATGTCATATACATGTGTTTGACCTGGAGGAGTGTGTCTGCCACCAAATTTCAGAGATATCTTTCAAACATTTAACTAGTTAAACGTCGAGTCTGAAGGTTTTTGCTCAAAAATAAACGCTAGACTTATACAAATAAAATCCGGCATAATCATCACCTATGGGCTTCTAGTCCTGTGTGGTGGTGCCTGTGTCTGCAAAGCCCCTCCCCCCGCCTGTATGTTGGCCTTTTGCTTTGTTTTGTTGTGCACGGGGACATTTCTGGGCGGAGAGTCGGTGTTTTCTCTCCAGCCAATGACAGAGCAGGTGAAGTTATGTGCAGCACAAGCAGGAGGGCTGCTAGCTGTCTTGGATGCTAGTGAGTGCTAGTGGAGGATGCTATCTGCCATGGCTAACACCCACTAGCTCGACGCTAACTTCCACTAGCACTAGCAGCTAGCATCCACCACTAGCAGCTGCTTCACAGCCCAACATTAATTGAGAAGTTCATTAGATGTTAAAACAAGACCCTGCAGGTTCTCTTACCTGCCGCACCAGGAGCAGGATGATGTCACTGACCTCACAGTGACATCATCACCATGTTGCTTCGTACAGTTGTGTTTCACTAAAATTATACACTTACGTCTTTGTTGGATGTTTTAGTGTTGATCGTGTCAGTCTCTCTCATGTTCGTTTTCTCTCCTCCTCTCTCTTGGTTTCTGGGAGAGTGTGTTGCTTGTGCTGCGCGAGTCGTGACCAAGAAGGTTTCTGCTGCTGCGTTGTGAAGGTGTGTGTGTTCGCTGGTGTGTGTGTTAGCTGGTGTGTGTGTGTTGCCTTCATTCTTGGCAAACACACTGGAGAGAGATACTTGATGAGGACAAGAATTAATGAGAGGAGGGAAATAAAGGAGAGGGGACACACACACACACACAGTGACTGGTGTATTTAGTATTCAGGGATGACAGTCCATTGATTTTCAGTGCTGTGCCGTGACGTCACACACTAATCTAATCATTTACAGTAGAGTCTGGGCCAGTCAGTCAATGAGAGGGCAGCGCAGACGTCCCCACGTCTCTCTAATGGAGATTCACAGAGAAAATAGACCTCACTCACTCTGCACATACTAATTAGGATGTTTCCTTAACAGTATATGAACACACATATATATATATATTTCCCAGCTTGGGTGGTTATGTCTCACTCTGGGATTATTTAAAGGAAGTAATTACCGGCGGTGAAGCTGAGGAACACTCCTCCATCTCTGAGTATCAAACACACACACACTTCCTGTGGCTGTAAAAAAGTTTGTAGTTTGTTGTGTGTTTGAAGGTTAAAGATGGCAAACATGCTAGACTTATCATGGGCTCCATGTGCACCTGAAGTTGTTCTGATATAGGAAAGAAAACTACTGATAAATTAATAAAATACACTGTAATGTACTCTGGTGTACCAACAGTCGTGTGCTGTGATCTTGACATAATGAGTTTTCTGAGGTTAAACAGTTTCTATGATCACATGACAGAAACCAGAGTCAGACTCTAACTCATCTAATAAACAATGAATGGACATCTGGTCTGTGGCATCAGGACGGACAGAAATAACTCCACTGACAGTGAAGTGGTCACTGCCACTTTAACCTGGAGACTCATGCATAAGATTGAAACTGTCATTTTAGCGTCTTAGAAGGAGAGAGAGGGAACAAACTGTGCAGGTGAAAGAGAGATGGAGAGAAGCCTCATGGGGCTCAGAGAAGCATTTCACCCCATCTGGGGGAAAATAAAAGAAAACAAAAAGACAAACTGAGTCACTGGTTCGTCAGAGCAGAGACACCAAGTGACATCAGACCTCAGCTCTGAGTCACTGCGGGGAGAGCTCGCCACTGAGCTTACGTCAGAAACGGAGACAGAAGAGATGAAACGTGTCTTCCTCAGCTGTATTGACACAGCTGGTGAAATTAAAAAAAAAAAAAAAATCTCCTTGACTGAGAGTGGAAGAAGCTTCCTTCTGTCCAGAGTCACGTTTCAATCAAGTGGTCCACACAGGTGGGACAGTGGAGTACACCGAAGCCTCCTCGGAGAGAAAATGCTGCGTGAGAGAAGATGGAAAAGTCTGACAGGGAGAGAAAAATGAGGTCAGAGAGAGAGAGAGAGAGAGAGAGAGAGAGTACCTGGTTGGAAATTGTCCCTCTGCCATCACTTCCATTATCATTATTGCTCTGCAGTCATTTACAGGCTCATCACTCTCCTATACGTTCTCCTATACCCTCCAACTCTGTGCCCCTGCAGGTTGCCTGCTGCATATGAACACACACACTCACACACACTCGAGCACAGTCAAGGGGTTTGCACAAGTATGGTAACAGGCCATATGTTGGATAATGCTCCATGAGGTGTCCTGATAAACAAGAGACAAGGCAGAACAGTGGAGGTGAGGGTGAAGATGTACAGAAATGACAGTGAAGCCTCCTTTTTAGATGAGGATGGAAGTGAAAGTGAAATATTTGACTTTTACACAGTTGTTTGTCAAAGGAAGAAGACAGTGTGTGTTTCAGCTGACACACTGTTGAAGAGTTTGTCCACCTTCAGCAGTTTAGGGAGGTTTTATCAGTGAGAGTAGAAACACAGCATTAGTGATTGAGAGGATATCAACAGTCCCAGTTTCCCATGGTAACCATAATTTTTGCTCACAATTGTATTATTTTAATTTTTAGTAAATATCCATTGCAGTTTTTTTTATTATTATTATTTCATAGATCTGACTTGTTAGTGTAATTTTTAAGGTGGTTACATGGTTTAGTGTGGAGCAGCATTGGTTCCCACCTGACACCGTTTGCAGGGGGACAGGTTTGGTTGTGACACTCTGGGTCGCACACGACGCCACCTCCGAGCTGAGCATTTGCCAGTTGAAAAACAAACAGGGAAGTCGGGAAAAATACTGGTAAATGTTGATTTTCAATGCAAACACTTTATTAAGTTCTTAAAAAGCCGTACAATCTTACAGCAAAAACATGTAGCTAGCCGTTAGCCACTGCTAGCCATTGTTAGCTACACTATTGATAACAACACATACAAACAGTGTAGGAAAATGATTGGGGAAAAGAATTGAACAGCAGTATGTTCATGGCTAAATTTAATGTGAAACAATTACTAGAGAAGTAAAATAAACCGTAAAAGTGTTCACTACTTTTGACACGAGTGGCAGCCATCTTGAATTTTTGCCTGGTTCATCTCTGGGAGGTTAGTTTTGTGATTTGTGCATGAGGAAGTGGTGTGTTCGTGGCCTCTCAGTGACATGTCCCTTTAAACAAAATCCCTTTTTTGCTAAACGCCTGCTTCAGTGTGTGGAAGCTTCGAGCGCACCCACACACCCACACACACACTTGTGAACAGGAATAGAGTCACCACAGACACAAACACACACCTACAGATACACAACGTGAGGGCAGCAAGGTGGTGAAGTTAGACAAGTTCTCCATCGCACCCACAGTGTTGGACGAGCTCAAGTGTCCTTCAGCAGAGGCACCTGAATCTGACCTTTGACCTCTGGCAAAAAACCTGTTATGTTGTGTTGTTAGTACAGATGTTTCCCCCGGTTATCCACCATTCAGCTCATGTAAGTCTCATTGATTTTAAATTAGCAAAAGCTCCATTAAGTTGTGTTTGACAAATATAGAATAGATCTGGCTTGATTTTCCACCGTCTCCAGTTGACTTCTAACTGAAATGCTGACTGTGAGTTGGTGCACAGTGTTTTTTGTTTAAGAAGAGAGAGACAAGACAAAGCATTAAACATCTCGTCCACCCAAAACAGTGACGTAAAAGAGGCTAAACAGCTCCACAGAGCTGCAGAGTGAGGTGATGATCCTCTGTGGATGTGATGTGTCACTGATGACCCCCGGCACATTGCATGTAATTAATTGATCCCTCGGTAATCTACAGTATCGATTCTCGCAGCAGATTAAGAGCTTTCGTTTGTTGTGAGAGGTTGTCAGTCGTCATAAACACAAATGTCATGATGCATCAACCTCACAACACGTGACACACACACACATGCAACACACTGAGAGGAGAGACGTGATGCCTGAACGGGGACGCTGAGGTCCAGACGTTGTGTCCTTGTGAGGTCTCAGAGTCGTGCTGGCAGGAGACGGAGGGACAGGTGGGACAATCAGCCGCCTGGCAGAGAGAGAGAGAGAGAGAGAGAGAGAGAGATAATGAGGGGGAGAGGTCAGTGGAAAAACTGGAGGAAGATTATGGACAAACAGTAGAGAGGAAACAGAGATGTGTTGATATAATTAGACGGACGGATGGAGCAGGAAGGACGGACGGATGGTGAAACTTACACAAGAACTAGATCAAAGGTTGTCGGTTTGAAAACCAACGTCAGACTCTCACTGAGTCTTTCTTTTCATTTTATTTTGTTCCAGCTGAAACAAAACTCATCAGAAGAGCTAAACACCCACATACAGTACATGAGCAAGCTAAACACATGAATCCTATCCTAACATATACCTCAATCCACTCCCATACCCTACCTGACCACTCACAGCCAAAACGTGTCGGTAGTGTCAGTGTTGTTAGCTGAAGGACTAGCTAGCGTCAGCCATCAGTTCATGCTCTTAGAAATGCACAACTTACAGCTTCAAATGCACAAATGAAAATTTTAGGTAAAAAACGATTATTTGGAAAAATTTATTTGGACCTCTGACGCATGGTTTACACACAGTGAAGTCAGCTCGCTTCATGTTACGCAATGCAAGTCAATGATTTTGAGGTGAACACGTTTATTAACGTGCCACACTTTCTCTCTGAAGGACGGACCGTCCATACCTCTTTGTCCTCTTTGGACAGACACCCAGGAACGGGTCCACGCTTGTTTCTTCTTCCTTTTGTTTTTCGTGTCTGATCAAAAGACCACTAGCCTCACACACAGTGTTTGGGTAGCCATGATTGACAGTTTCTTGTCCCGCCTCCCCTGATGATTGCTCGGGTCGCACTTGTAGTGTTGCCAGTCTCCCGACCAAAACATGGCAAGAATTTATGCCACTGTGATTGTTTAATCTGACATGGTCGTGTAGCATCGTGTAGCATGTAGTCGGATCCTGACATAAGGTTCCTCACATTACATGAGATAATCTATCAGAAGGAAGAACTGATAGGAGTTTATCATACCTGATTTCTAAGGGAGGTGGACGTACAGCAAACCACGCATGAAGAATAGAAAGGCGTACATAATGTTTAACAGTATGGTCAGACCAGAGATACACATCCTAATGTCATAAAGAAAGGCAGCTGATGAACAAGGGTTGAGAAAAGAGATGTGATTAAAGGACGGAAGGATGGACGGGTGGAGCCACCTTCATTTCTCCTCATCATCCGATCATACATGAAGAAGTCACATTAGAGGAGAAGCAGGGAGAGAGAGAGAGAGGAAGGAAGGGGAACGAGGGAGTTGGGTTGGAGTTGGAGGTGTGGAGAGAGTCCATCAGCTGAGTGTTAGCACTCTGCTGAGATCAGCAATAATGTGGGAGCGAGAAAATGAAGGGGGGGGTGATGAGGATGGAGAAATGTGGTCAGAATGAGAGTGCTTCCATCCTTCCTCTGCCAATGAAAGCGTCGGCAACGAGGAGCGAGGAGATGGAAAGAGAGCTGGAAAAAAGAGAGAGAGGAGGAATGAGATGAGAGATAAATAGATGTTTTAATGCAGAGAGAGAAAGAAGAAAAAAAAACGTATATTTGATGATGAAGTGCAGTGTGAGGGAGGGGTCTGGTGACATAAGCTGCTGGAAAAGACCCGTCTCCCCCTGTTCCTCTGAATGGACTCTCCCAATAAGCGAAAGTGATTGGAGCATACCACCTCGTTGGTGGAGGTCGGGGGTGAGCGGTGACATAATGGTCGTAAAGTGCAGCTTAATGTCCCGTATCTATATAGAAGGAGAGGCAGGGCAGCGGGGGGGTGAGGAGGGGTGAGGGAGGGGGGGTGTGTGTGAGGGCAAAATCATTCTGTTTTCTTACGGTGATTTATCTCACTATATCCACGCTGCTCCACACACAAACACTCTGTCATCTGTAGACGGGATGGAAGGTTAAACCACTGCTGGTCTGATGTTAGAAAACCAACAAGAGACACAGTTTCTGCTACAGACGCTCCTTCATCGCCACCAAAATGGACCTGGAGGAAGAAAAAACATAATAATCACTTTTATTCTCACATTGTTTAACACTGGTTTCACCACTCAAATGATCAGACCCCAGTGAGCGTGGACACTGGAGACGCACATCAACGCCAGGTGTAAATGTCCCATAAATGGTCAATCAATATATTTTTTAATCGTATTTTTGGGTGTGACCAGAGGTTACTGATTTTTCCTCAGCTCATCTTCAGTCATGTGCAGCAGCGACAGCGAGTGAACAAGTCCAGATGTTTTCAGCATCCATCGTGCGATTTCTTAATTTCTTAGTTACCTCATGTTTTAGCATATTGTTCACGTTCCTTAACTGTGCACTGTTTCACGCTGCAACATCGTCCATCACGTGTGTGTGCATGCATGCATATGTGTGTGTGTGTGTGTGCGTGTGTGTGTGGGCTCAGTAGGAGACACTAAGGGGACAGGAGCTCATACTGTGATAACACATGGCACTCCCACACTATTTCCACACAACCCATGTGCACATACAAGTATGCACACACACACACACACACACACACACACACTGCACACACAGCTCATGCACATGTCACTGGTTGGAGCTGGTCCCAGTCTTTTTACATGTTGGGAATTCGTGTTTGTACTCCTCCCAAAGACGCCACACAGTGATAGCATGCATTACACATAACACACACACACACACACACACACACACACACACACACACACACACACACAGGTTATGTTCTGTGACATCATATTCTATCTCCTATGCTACAACACAACTAACATGAATATGTATAAAATGGAAATGCAGGTTGTGGCGAGGCTCCACCTCCTCTGTTAAGTGGTGACAGTTAACATGAGCTCATATCTCTGGTATGAAGCACTGCAGTCCCATTTCTTACAACTTGAGTCTTATT
This sequence comes from Caranx ignobilis, assembly GCA_021432705.1. Taxonomy (NCBI): domain Eukaryota; kingdom Metazoa; phylum Chordata; class Actinopteri; order Carangiformes; family Carangidae; genus Caranx; species Caranx ignobilis. The sequence goes on from MU269982.1 coordinate 1,075,934, forward strand.
TTTGGAGCTTTGCCCACAGTTAGTGTATATCTTCTTCTTCAGTCTGGACCACTGTGGTGTGTGAAACAAGGGTTTAACGGGTCAGAAATACAACTAACGACTCTTAAAACTGATGAGCAAATCTTAGAAGAGAGTAAAAGTGGAACAGTTACGACTGGGATCTTGTTTGTTTATTCTGATTAAAAAAAAAAAAAACTTGTAAAAGTGATGGCTGTATGTTGGTTGTATGTTAAATGGAGATGAATGTCATTAACCATAAACCTGAGTGACTGGTCACAGCCAGCTGGAGTTGAGTTCATGGTGAAACAGCAGCAGTAGGATTTTACAAGGACGACCCAAATAGAATGAGCTGCTCATATCTGGCTCTGTAGGATGTGTGTGTCTGTGAACATGTTGTAAAACACAACAATCTCAGTGTTTAACACACCAGCAGCAGCCACAGCAGCAGCAGCAGAGAAAGTAGGTCATCCATACTACCTGGGCTGCGCTGCATTCGTCACTGTCATAAGATCATAGGCTGTGTATGTGTATGTGTGTGTACGTGTGCAGAGCGAGCACATACACATTTATTTGATCTGAGTATGTCCGTGTTTTTGTATGCGGTAAAAGGGTTCGGTCCATGTGTGTGTGTGTGTCTGCATGAAAGGGAAGTTCTGCTGCTGTGTCTGTACATACTGTACTGTACACTTCTACCACATGCACAGGGTGCTGCTGGTAGAACAGAGTGTGAGAGGGCAGGTGAGGATAGTGTGTGTGTGTGTGTGTGTGTGTGTGTGTAGGTGGGTGGGTGGGTAGGTTGGGAGGGGGATGCGGGGGTTTGGGAGGGTTGAAAAACCAATCGCTAGGAGACCCACTTCCCATCCCCGTTGCTGCGGCAATGCCGAGATTCCATCAATGAGCCGGGGCTGCGTTGCCCTGGCAACACTTATGAATGAGAGCAGGTCGGTAACCGTGGAGACTCGGCAAAGAGAGGAATTGCCGGTTGCCATGGCAATGCCACGGCGAACGGGGAGAGACCGGGCGCAGTGGTGACGGTGGCGAGTGGCCTCCGAGATCTTCATCATCAGGGGCCATCAATCATCATCCTCATCATTATCAAACCGGTGTCCTTATGTAAAGACAACAGGAAGTCACACACTACAGTGTTTTTACGTCTTTCTGGTCAGTGTTGGCTGTGGCTTTGTGTTTATTTATTTACATTTGAAAGGTTATGAATAAATAAGGAGAAATATTGGAAAGAGACTGAAGTGGGCGGTTTATCATTGACATCATTAGACTATGTTTTATGCATCACTACAGGATATATCTCACTGCTGATGCTGAGGAAATGTAAGCAAAGTGACAGCATGCTAACTCTAAAAACAGCAGACTATAGGTCTTTGTGTAGTTGTGGTTCAAAGGAGCTACACAACCACTGTTGTTCTATTCAGCATCAAACTGCGTACTGTTCTTCAGTGTGGCTGATGCCAGGTTAAAATGCAGCTTCGCTACTTCATCCTCTATTGTAAGACTGTATTATGAGCTAGCTGGTTAGCATGCCATCTTCAGTAGGTAGACTATGCAACATATTACCAATATGTCTTTGGCACAGTTTCAAAACTGTCTTTTATTTATTTGCTTCAAATTGAAATATTTCAATATTGGATTGTGTGTAAATCAGTATCAGTCGTAGGACAGACCTTATTTTTCAGTCCTATGCAACATGCAGTATGGGAAAGACGATTCACTGCTATCACAGCACAGTTTAAACTGTGTGTGATGGTGTGTGTGAGTGTTTTACAGGTTGATTGTGAGGTGTTTCCCAGCAGTGAGGGCCTCTGTCATCACTGTCCAAACACCTTCTTACTCTGCAGATATAACCCTCCCTCTCTTTGTCTCTAGAGTGTCTCAGTGTCTCTCTGCCTGTTGGCCTCTCTCTCTCTCTCTATTTGGGGTTTCCTTCTCCCCCTCTCTCACACGTTGGTTGAATCTCACATGTTAGACGCACAGGACTATCACTCTCTGTCAATCTGCTCACTCTTTGTCTCACTTTCTGGGAAAGGAAGAGGTGTGACATCCCTTCAGAGCCGGTCTTTATTTCATCAGGGACTGTCCCATCTCTGGTGCTTCTCCCAGGTGATCCCAGACAAAGGAGATCATCTGGGAGCTGAAAGAAAACAATTACAGGTGTTCTGGTGGCAAATAGTTTCAGAGTGAGTTACTCTGTAGCATCCAGTTTATAACCAGTATAACCAGAATAACCAGTAAACCCTCTGTATTATAACTTCAGTAGAAGAAAGTGATAGAAATAGAAGTAGAACAAGACATGGTAAAGTCGGCCTTTCATCACATAATTACAGACAAGAGATGATGCTTTGTGTTGTCATCCATTCAGTCTCTGTATCCTCTCAATCTTTGGGCTTTAAAGCAAAGGTCATGACAATAATAATCAGCCTACATTTAATTTGTAAGATAAAACAATGATAATCAGTCAATATCCTCATCAATCTGCCTCCTCTTGCACTGATCATCCTTTCCTCCTCTCCTTGTTTTCTTCCTCTTCTTTCTCTTCACTTGTACCTGTTTCCTCTCTACAGTCATGTTGGTCCTCCAGTGTTTCCCCTTTTCTCTAATTCCCCCTCCATACCCCTCCCACACCATCCCAGCCATCAACCGGCAGCATAGTCGCTGCTCCCTCTACTGGCCACCTTAACACACTGTGGGCATGCAGGTTCATCCCGTTGCCAGGGGTGACTGCATCCTGGAGGTTTCTGGTTGTCTGGCAGAAGCGGATGGTTGCCGTCTCACACGGATGAAGCTCTGCATTCGCCCACAAATGAGATGAGATGTGCACGAGGGGGGGAAAAAAAATAACGAAAAACAGCGAAATGGGACAAAAATAAACAAGAGAGCAAAAGGAGAGAGAATGAATGACAGACGGAGAGACACGGAAAGGCAGAAAAAGTCAGGATATCAGGAAAACAAACCCTTTGCTCTTTTTGCGTCATCCGTCTACTCATCCATGCATAAATCCAACTCTCTGAAACTGAAAAAATGTCTGACGCTGTAACGGCCCCAGTAGAAATAGAAAGAGGATACAGCAAAGGAAAGAACGATAATAAAACACATTATAAACAGGAGAAATTAGAAATGTAAGCAGCTCCATGTGTCGACCGCTGTGCACTCTCATCGTGTCGCGCTGTGCGTCCTGTTCCTGGTCTTTTACTGGACCTCGGGCTGTTTCCTCGTTTTGCTGATGTCCGGTGTTTTCAGGTCTGCAGCTTGGCCTTTAGCTGTGGCAGTTAAAAAGCCATTTGAGGGAATGAGGGGCTTGGCCGCCGCTACCGTGTCTGTTAATAAATGACCTCTTACTGGAATTAGCAACCAACCTGGAAAGAGAGGACGATGATGATGACGATGATGACGATGATGATGATGATGGTGGCGATGGTGCTGGTGAGGAGGAGAAGAAGACAGAAGAACGGAGGGAGGCTGAAGTTTGGAGGGTTTAGTTTAGGTGCCATTCTTCCAATTTCCTTGAGTCTCTTATTTCTTCTTCCTCCTCCTCCTCCTCCTCCTTTTGGCTGCTACAGAGTTTTAAGTGGTCAAATGGCATTTCTTCCTGCTTTCTCAATTTTCATGGTTCAACTCAACACAATTCATGTGGCTTTATCTGAGCTCTCCTCTCAGTGGGGACAGATTCTCTAAGCCCTTTTTTGGCAACAAAAGGCATTGGCACACTGTGTGACAGCAGCGGTGGGGGGTGGGGGCGGACTCAGGGGGAGGGGGGGGTGTTACTGTGCACCTCTCTTATAACTGCAAATGCATTTCAGGGCTTGAAAGGGATTTGCGCAAAAGTTGGGAAGAGATGTGATAAGTAGTTTTCATATGTGAGACTGATTGTTGCACTTTTCTTCCAGGATGAAGTCGATGCATTTGCAAATAACACAGGTTATATGCTTCCATGCAGGCAGTGTGGAGCTGAAGACTGCAGATATGTGTGCAACATGTACAGAGCTATTGCATCATGCAGCGTGAGGTGGATGCACAGGCTTCATGTTGGTTGTTAAATGTCTAAAAATCTAATTGTGCAGGATGCAGCTTGGATGTACAGCACCGCCCCCTGGTCTTCGTTTTCCTCCTCTGGTTTTGTGCATAAACACATTTAATCGATCATCTGATTATTAAGTTATTGGAATGACATCATTTATAGTTGAAATAGTTGCAGAAAATCTGGTTTGTGTTTAGTAAAAACGTTGCTGTCAATCAAAGCTCCCGGCACGCTGAACTGTTAATACACACTATATATATTTGTTTTATCATCACTGGTTTGTCTCCTCCTCCTCGTTTCTCTCTCTGGCTCCCTCCTCCTCTTCCTCTTCCTCCTCCTTCTCAGAGCATCCCCTCTCTACGCCCCCACACTCCCCCCCTCCCTCTCCTGTTGGACAGACCCGGCCCTCCCGCCCCCGTACGATACAAAGCATGGAATTTTCCAACCTGTCTCCGACTGACTTTACACACACACACACACACACACTTTACAGACACATGCAGAGCTGCCAGAACAGGAGGTGTTTGCCTCTGAAGCCAAGTCATGCCAGCGTAGTAGCCGTAGTGGTGAGAGCCAGTGTGACTGTTAGTGAATTAGTCACGGAGTCGTTCCTGTTGTAATTGTTCATTTTACACTCGGTTACTGTGTGTTTAATGAAGTTAGATTTAAACTGGGTGCAAAATTATGTTGTTATAAGACACATTTAAACATGTTGTTCACTAAGGGTTCACAGAGAGGTGCGACACAGTCTGCCTCAGTCACTTCCTGGTGATTTTTTTTTTTAATTTACTTGTGCACTTGTTGTTGGTGTTGATCTGAAGGTGAAATGTGTACAAGGTGACACACCTGTCCTGTGCGAGTGTTTGTCAACACATTTGCAGTGGTTTATTTGTTCTGAGCATTCAACAATAAAAAGAATTGAACGATATGATGAACACGTTTTGGAAATTTTAATGTTTCATGAAGTCAAACTAACCACTGTCCCTGTTTTGTCTCTGCAGTATTTTGTCGTCAGTGGGGTCTCAGCTCGACCTGAGGACGCTGCGAGCCGTCAGAGTGCTGCGACCACTCAAACTGGTGTCTGGGATTCCCAGTAAGTAAAATGAAGGGACCTTCTGTTGAGCCTCCATTACAAACTGCATCACATTTTACACTTAGCAGCAACTTCAGCTGTTTTCAAAACAACCATCTGAATGAATCTGTAAAACAAACACGCTGCACAGTTGTCTGAGACCCCTGGACTGTGTCCTCCAGGCCTGCAGGTGGTGCTCAAGTCCATTATGAAGGCCATGATCCCCCTGCTGCAGATCGGCCTGCTGTTGTTCGTGGCCATCCTCATGTTCGCCATCATCGGCCTGGAGTTTTACATGGGAAAGTTCCACACCACCTGCTACGATGAGGTCACAGGTGAGGAGGGAAAAGTGGCCGATGTGTTAATATAAGTCCAAAGATGAAAAATCTAAATAACACTTCAGGTATATAATGAACAGGCTAACAGGTGTTTGCTGTTTAGCTCTTTGTAGTTTGAGGGCCCTGGTGCTGTGCTAGCTGTGTCCCCCAGTTCAGGGGCCGATGCAGGTTTGACCAAAATGTGACCGTCTGTCCTGTGGATTCCCACTTTGATCAGGAGAGATAGTGGATGAAGTGCCATGTGGGACCGAGTTGCCGTCCCGGTTGTGTCCTAATGGCACAGTGTGTAAAGGCGGCTGGCTGGGACCCAACTACGGCATCACCCAGTTCGACAACATCCTGTTCGCCGTGCTCACCGTCTTCCAGTGCATCACCATGGAGGGATGGACAGACATGCTCTACTACGTGAGTCCAACCTGAGCTCACCTTAATGCTCACATGTCAACGATGCTTAATAGATTTAAGTGAATTCACATATTCAACCTGAAGGTAAAGTGAAAGACAGGAAGTAGGAGGAGTCTAAGCTAAACAAGTAGCCAGATAATTAGGTGACATTCGCAGCGAAGATGCACAGTGTTGTAAAATTTACAAGAAAAAACAACTCAAGTTTGTTACTGTAAAATTAGATCTAGCTAAAAATGATGCCACACTCCACCTCCTCCCTCCCCCTCTCACTTGTCGCCGTGGGAACTCCTCGCTAGGATTTAGCTTTCTCTTTTACCAGCACTGTGTCAAAGAAGAGTTGTTACTTCCTACACAGCACTTTGTCTTCATTCCCATTAAATATAGATTCGTTAGTCAGGCTACATCCACACGAATGTGTTTAAAAATCCTGTTTAAAATCAAACAATTGTAGCTTCATATCAGAAACAACGTGCATCAAATGAGCATTCACTGACACTGGGCCTGGTGCTAACAGGAAGCCTGTAGTTTTCCATGCAGTTTCAGTGGATTAGCTGGTGAAAGTACTATGAAAGAGCAACAAGAACAGGAAGTTGTAGTGTTAAAATGTAGAATTTCACTATAAAACAGTTGCTAGCAAAGACTCCTAAAGCAAAAACTCATAAACAGTGTAAACGTAGCTAAAAAGATGCATCGTACACCTAAAACATTGTTGTGTTGACGTAGCTTCAGAGGAAATTAACTAGCATCCCATCGAACTTTATCTCACTTTGCATCGCGTCAAGTTAAGTCTTAACCCTCGTGCTCATTTGCATGTATGTATGTGAGCAGTTTTACTTTGCATTTCTACAAAAATTAAAGTGGGTTTGTTTGTTCTGTTGGACGGCCGCGCACCGTTAGCTGTAACCTTCCCAAAGCCAGGAGCTGTTTTGATGCAGCGTTGTTGTTGTTGTTTTTTATCAAGAAGTCAGTCTTATTCAACAAACATGTTTTTAGTTTACCATCCATGCAGACTCTCATTATGTCCTGTATGTCTTTTAGCACACACTCTGACTTGTGGGTGTGGAGGCCGGTGATCGGCTTGAGTTTCATTCAGCTTGAATGAGGCGTAAAGTAGTTTGAGATTTGATTCAAAACACCATTTATTTGTCCAAAAGCCATTTTCCATCTCTCTCTCTCTCTCTCTCTCTCTCTCTCTCTGTCTCTTTCTCTGTCTCTATCTCTCTGTCCGCCTCCCTCTCTTCCACTCTCTATTCTGGTCCGTCTCACTCTATATTTAACATCTTTTCTGATGGATGGAGGCTGACTTCCACACTCTCACAGGCAGTCAGGAGGAAACCAATGAAAGTTTAATAGAGAACGGGGCTGCTCACACTGTACCCTGCAGTATAAAACCCAACACATGCACGCAGCATGCACTCCCACAGCAGCAGCAGCAGGAGCAGCAGCAGCAGATAATAATCAGCTGATAGATCCATTAGAGCATCACACCGGTCACAGAAACACAATATCCTGCAGTAACCTGATTTCTCTGATTGTCGGCTGGATTTGTTTAGTGAAACGAGGAGGTGACAGAGTGTCAGAAAGTTTCGCTGTTCACCACACACCTCACTGTAACCGATGTGTGTGAAAGCAGAAGTAACTGTAACATAACCTCCTCTGCGTGTGTGTGTGTGTGTGAGAGTGTGTCTCCATGTTCCTGTTTCTGCAACACCTCTGCATCCAGGTCAGGCTTTAAGTTAGAAAATGGGTCACTTCTGAGCCAGCATTACACATGACTGAGTTCTCCTTGGGTCCTGTGCAGCAAGGAAAAAAAAAGTTTCTAATGTCTAATGGTCCATCTTTGTGCCTTTGGTTAGTTTAAAGTGTCACGAAACTCAGCTCATCTGGTTGCAACAAAAGTGGAGCTGCACCACAGCTGAAATGAATGAAGAGAAGGTTGATGACTGATATGATGGTCCAGGAGGATGTAGTTTGAGACTGGTGGAGGGGGGGGGGACTGGATCCATGTCCCCCAGACAGTACCTGGAATGAGACATGGTATGCACTGGTTGAATAGAGAGGGACGGGGGAAAGGAGGGAAAAGAGTAAGGGTGATCAGAGAGAGGGATGTGGTTAGAAGGTGCCTGAATAACGGCATCTGGAAACTTCCCGGCCGACCTTTAACTTAAAAGGTCGGCCAGTGTCCAAAGTTACAGTGACGATGAGGCTGAAACAACGAAGGGCTGAGGAAGTGTCTGAAAGAGATAAAACATCTGAGGAAGCACGGCTGAGCGTCAGAGCAAAAGTTGAATGGAAAGTGCTAAATTTAGTTGGTAATTAATTACTGTGTAATAACACGTGTGTGTGTGTGTGTGTTTCCCTGCAGAGTAACGATGTGGAGGGCAGCGCCTGGAACTGGATGTACTACATCCCCCTCATCATCATCGGCTCCTTCTTCATGCTCAACCTGGTGCTGGGTGTACTCTCAGGGTACAGCGCTCTGATTAACTTTTACCTGAGTGCTGTGGGCTTTGTACAATCTATATATTTTTAAGGTTTTTATAATGAGCCAAAAAATAAAAAATAAAAAATGACTTCATCGTGTCTCCAACAGTGAATTTGCCAAAGAGAGAGAGCGAGTGGAGAACAGGAGCGAGTTCCTGAAGCTGAGGCGACAGCAGCAGATTGAGAGGGAGCTCAACGGATACCTGGAGTGGATCTGCAAAGCAGGTCAGTGCACACACACACACACACACACACACACACACATACAGACGAAACCATCCAGATCCTAACAGGACGCTAACGTGTCATGTTTTTTGTTTGATTGGTACAGAGGAGGTGATTCTGGCCGAGGAGGACGGCACAGGAAACTTTGATGGTAACTGAACCAATTCTTCTTTTATTCAGAGAATGAACTGACAACTGTAGTATATAAGTATACAAGTATACAGTAAACATATATTAACTGGAGTAATGTACTTTTGGATAGTATTATTCTCTGGAAACAAATGACTCTCAATCCACAACACTGCATTTCTATAGCTACAGTTTCAGGTTCAGTCGGTTGTTTCAGGGACATAAGGGTCAGTGAAATAAAGAGAATGAGTCTGAACATCTTCTGGCTTACTTCCTCCGTTAATGAGAATAAATCAAGAATAAAGACGAATACCAGGTACCAACAGAGGACCAATAAATGTATGAGGAGCAGAGAAATGTTAAATCAAAAGCAGCATTGTTCAGATGGATGTGTGAATAAATGTGGTGATGCAGCAGTAACGTTTTAGAGATGGACAGACGCAGATGAGACGAGTCTCACCTTTTTTTTTTTTTCTTATTGTTGCTAGGATCGAGGCGACGGCCAACCATCAAAACCAAAAACAACAAGACCGAGCTGCTGAACCCTGAGGAAGGAGAGGACAACATGGGAGACGCAGTCGGTAGGAAAAAAAACGAGACATTGAGCTCGTTACTTATATCTAAGTATTTCTGTTTAGTTTAGTAGCTGTTGTCAGGGTAACCAGACCTCCCTCCCTCTCTCCTCCTCCTCCTCCACAGGTTTTGCCCGCTCCAGCATAAAGAGCGGTAAGGACGGCTCCAACTACAGTAAGAAGGAGCGACGGATGCGATTCTTCATCCGCAAGATAGTGAAGACGCAGGCTTTCTATTGGACGGTGCTCTGCCTGGTCGGCCTCAACACCATCTGTGTGGCTGCGGTGCACTACAACCAGCCAGAGCTCCTCTCTGACTTCCTCTGTGAGTCCACAAACACACACACACTAGTTAAACACACCAATACACATCATGATAAACACACTTCGTAACGTCAGGTCTCGTCCTCACAGAACCAGGCTCCAGTTTTGGCTCCTGGTCATTTTAGTTGTTTTTATTTCAAACTGAAAAGAAAATCAGATTCAGTTTGTCTCTAGCATCGATTGATGGATACAACAATTTAAATACATTATTGATATTACTACAATACTTTATTCTCTAATCTAATCTCTAATATTGATTTTTATTTGGTTCACATAGCATCTTGCTGATTTTGCTAATTTGCTAATGGCATATATTAACATTAAGTTTTCAGGAGCTGAACTCACTTAGATCAATAATAAATAAAACAGCTCTCAACAATGTTGTCTCAGAATATTTGCTCCGTAGTTTTAAAGGAGCTATATGTGAGATTTAGCTATTGCTAACATAGCTAACGTTAGCATAAGCAGCTGTCATGAGATAACTTTGTTGTAGATGAATAATCTTCATGTATTTTTCATTTCTACACAGGTTAGCATGCTAACGAGCTAGCAGCCCACTGTAGTCAGTCAGTCGACCCTGAGGACACTGTGTTACACGTCAAACTGTATTTTGGTCTTAAGAGCAGTCATGCCTGCAGGATCCCAAATTTAACACCGACACCACCACCAACCTCTGAGTGTCCATACACACACACACACACACACACCTCTCCCTGAAGCTGAATCATCTTTTGCACTTCGTATCTACAGCTTCCTCCTACACGTGCAAACAACACATTTAGAGACTGAACTCCTTTAAATAGCAGGAACACATCCAGCCCGTCACCAGCCTGACTTTCTTTTTGCGTCTTACAGGATTAGTTATAAATATGGAGGCAGCTTTACCAGCCAGAGAAAAAAACACACACTGTAAAGGTGTCGACCAGTGGAGGAGGCTCAGATATCAGACACACTGTGTTTGTGTGGGTTTTTTTTTTTTTTTTTAACTGTCGTCCTTGATTACAAAGAAAACCCTGAGAGTGGAGTCGTTTTACCAAATAAGCACAGAAAGGTCTTTATTCAAGTTTCTGGATGCTGCACACACACACACACACCCACACACACACACACACACACCTCAGTGGAGTCAGCTCGTTTGTCCCTGGCCTGTGTCCAGTGTCATTAGCATATGAAGCTGTAGCTCCTGATGGAGTTCATTCATCACCAGACTGTCATACACCGCTGGGTCCACACCTCTGTCAACTCCACTCATTTGACTCCCCCTCTCTCTCTCTCTCTCTCTCTCTCTCTTGTTTTTCCCTCACTCACTCTCTTTCCTTTTATCTGATCTTCTTCTCTGCCTCACTCTCTCTTCCCCCTCTTTGCTCTCATGTCTTTATTCCCACTGACTCCACCTCTCTCCTTCATCCTTGCCTTTCTTTTCCCATAATCCCGTGCCCCCTCCTTCCTCTCCTCCCTCCCTCATTCCTTTCCCTTTCTTCCTTCCTTCCTTCCTTCCTTCCTTCCTTCCTTCCTCTCTCTGTGTCCTTCCTCCCTCCAGTCTATGCAGAGTTTATCTTCCTCGGTTTGTTCATGTCTGAGATGCTGATCAAGATGTATGGTCTGGGCATCCAGCCCTACTTCCACTCCTCATTCAACTGCTTCGACTGTGTGGTGAGTGGTGCACACACACGCACACACACACACACACACACATACACACACATACACACTGACTAACTAAGCAAAATAAACTGAACAAACTCAGCCCATAACTCTCAGTGTGTCATATCATATTAAATGCTGACATAATGTGCAGGACAAGGTCACATCAGTACATGTGACACACTGAGCCTCTGCACACATCTGTCTGCAGCTGTCTAATTTGAATTAATTTAGTTTTGCCAGTTTGGTGTTTGATTGAAGTGAATGATTATTCATGAGAAACAGAAACAAAGATGGCGGCTACTGAAGCATCAGTTGTTCCCGTCAAAGTTAAAGAGACGTGGAGTTGATCAGGTTTTAGTCAAACTCAACCACTCATCAAATGTTTTCATCACTTTCTCAGTGTTTTACTGTACTGGGTGTACTGACAAGTGTGTGTGTGTGTGTGTGTGTGTGTGTGTGTGTGTGTGTGTGTGTGCAGGTAATTGTGGGCAGTATCTTCGAGGTGGTGTGGGCCACCATCAAACCAGGCACCTCCTTTGGGATCAGTGTGTTACGAGCTCTGCGACTGCTCCGCATCTTCAAAGTCACCAAGTAAAGTTTCACTTTCACAAACATACACCTCTACAGTACATTCATATACACTCAGGATCATGATCACAAACTCAGGCGGTGGAGCTTTATTTTGAAAATCTCCTCCGTGCTGTGACATCAGAGGGTCGAGGCTCAGCGACACTCGTCTGACGCTCTCTTCAGGAGAGATTTTAATTGGATTTGGCTCACGCACATCGATCTGTTTGTGTGAGACTCTGAGCTGAGCTTCCTGCTGATGGAGAGTTCAGTCACTGAGGAGATGAACGAGAAGAAAGTTTGTGTAGAAGAAAAACCAAACTGATCCTGAACAACATGATGAGGTCACATCAGCCTCTCTTCATCCTTTTTCCTCCTCCTCCTCCTCCTCCTCCCTTCCTCCCTCCCTCCCTCATCTGTCTATCTTCCATTAACCTCCATCCTCCCTCCTGCAGATACTGGGCTCCTCTCAGAAACCTGGTGGTGTCGCTGCTGAACTCCATGAAGTCCATTGTCAGTTTGCTCTTCCTCCTCTTCCTCTTCATCGTGGTCTTTGCCTTGTTGGGGATGCAGCTGTTCGGAGGACAGTTAGTATCAACATACACACACAAGACATAGGTGCCTTGTCTTTTTGTATGTGAGTGTTTATAACTGTAATAATGTGTCACTTTTTTCTTCTCAGGTTCAACTTTGAAAACGGGACTCCGCCTACAAACTTTGACACGTTTGCTGCAGCCATCATGACAGTGTTTCAGGTGAGAGGGAGAGAGATATTCACACATGTTCAGGTGTTTATCATTATTGATACCAAGGATGGCCTTATTGGTGGATTTTGATTTAAAGTGACCACCTGAAAACCTTAGAAGCTCCTCCTCCAGTGCCCACCCAGGTGCAGCTCCACCAGTCCCCATTGACTCCCATGTTAAAATGTGCAACTTTATAGCAGAAAAATTTTTCCAAATATCACCCTCATACACACACACACACACACACACACACACACACTTGGTTGAAGTTTTTTTTTGCAGAGTGATTCTAGTGAAGGCCATTGTTGTCGTGTCATCAGTTTGTCAGGTGACTTGTTCAGCTCTGACTCCAGTCTGTCCTCCACCTTTGTTAGGAGCCATTTGTGTGACTGTGGTAAACACACACACATTTTATTTTGAAATGAACTCAAGGACCTGTGTTATTAAAGCATCTTATGACTGTTGACAGTAACAACAACTGGTGTCTCTAAATGAAACCATGTCTGAAATTTAAGGTGCTGGATTGGTCAGAAAACATCCTGTTCATTGTTTTAGGTTTCTAAATGACTCCTGCCTCCTGATCCTCCATGTTTCCTCTCCCTCTCCCTCTCCCTCCCTCTCCCTCTCTCTGCAGATCCTGACTGGAGAGGACTGGAACGTGGTGATGTACGACGGCATCGAGTCCCAGGGAGGAGTGAATGACAAAGGGATGGTGTTTTCCATCTTCTTCATCGTCCTCACACTCTTCGGCAACTGTATCCTGCCCGCACGCCCACGCACTGTTTCTAAGGGACGATGGAGAGTGAGCTGGTTGTTATGGAGAAATGAACCTCGACACACACACACACACACACACACACACACACACACTCACAGACAGGATGAAGCTGCTCACTCTACATTATCCCACTTATTACATCGCTTTTGGGTTAAAATGTGATCTTACAAGCCTAAATCTGCATCCATAGCAACAGCTAATCAGGACGTGGCATTTGATGGTGAAATGAGACGGGGGATTGGGACTTCTTTGGTGTTGGCGTTTAACATGACAAAACAATGAACACTTTTTTCTTATAATCAGAAGTCGTTGTAATTAGCCGACCATACACCACTTTACAAGAGCGATCCACTACTGTTGCCTGAGTTGGAGGGCGGGAAATTCTCCGAGGCATTTTCAGCCATAACAAGAATAAGAATTGTAATAATAAATTTTATTTATAATGCACTTTTCATTTGAAAGTGCTACAGAAAAGAGAGCAAAATAAGGGGGATAAAAGCACTAATAAAGGTAAAACACGTTTATAATATAAAAATAATTAGCCATAGGCTTTGATAGAAAGATGGTCTTTGAGGCCTCGTTTAAAAAGCAGTAGCCGATCAGAGCAACAGCCTGTTATACAGATATAATAGACCTTAGAAGGCAGTGGCTGACCAATCAGAATACAGCATTTAACAGAGCCGTGTCATAAGTCCTGTCAATGTCCTCCTCAGTCAGATTCCTGTCTGTCCTCCCTCCCCTTCATCCACGTCTCCTTGACTCCTGCCACCACAGACACTCTGCTTAACGTCTTCTTGGCCATCGCTGTTGACAATCTGGCCAACGCCCAGGAACTCACCAAGGTACTGGACCACACCAGAGATACTCTAATACAACCCCCCACCCCCCTTATTATAAAACAAGCACCGGTCTCCTCTGTTCATACCTGAAGACTGTTGAAGCTGTAAAACATTGATAAGAGCAGAAAGTCAGAGGACGATCATGTCTTCAAATCATATTTGATTCCAGATATAAACATTTCTCTTCTTCTCTGCTCCAATAGGATGAGGAGGAACAAGAGGAGGCAGCCAATCAGAAGACAGCGCTGCAGAAGGCTAAGGAGGTGGCGGAGGTCAGCCCGCTGTCGGCAGCCAACCTGTCTATTGCTGCGTGAGTACACACACACACTGATGCACACTTACACTTCCTATTCATTCATTTTACTCACCAGTCTTATTGCACCTTAATGACAAATCATCATGTGGTTTACACTTGACTTTAAGGCTTTTTCTACCAGTTTCAAATCACAGTCACTCATTAGTAAGATTAATATGTAAATAGTCTGCATCAATGTGTTGTTCTTGCCAAAGACAATATAACTTGATTATAAACCATTTGTAAATCATTTATGAGAATAGTCTTATAGTTACAAGGTCTAAGACTCAGCAGAGTCCTCACAAAGATAGAAGAACAAGTACACACACACACACAGAAAGCACTGTTTTCCTTCTCCAATCTGTCCATCCTAACGTTCATGATTGGCAGGCATTCATGTACACGTGACACTCTCACACACACACACACCATCACACCACTCTCCCTGTTCTCGTCCTCTAAAACATGATTAAGCGATTGTTCTGGGAGTGAAAGGAACAGATTCGGGGCTTTGTGAAGTGAGGAGGAGCGAGAGGCGGAGGACAATGTGTAAAATCTGCTCCTGGCAACAGAAACACATCAAACATCAAACTGCTGCTGCTCCTTCAGAAGTCACCGGACTCCTCAGCACTGACACTAACATGTCATTCATTTACTGTGACAGGGCTGTGTCTAACGTCTGGGGGGGTGATGGAAACTCGAAAGCCTAGACAATAATCTCATGAGCTGAAATGAGCAGGGATTTGATTTGATTGGACCAGAGACAGTGTTCAGGAACCGGCTGAACACAAACGAACATTATCCTCCACTCACAGACGCTGCATGAATTAGAGACGCAGTCGTCGTTCATATTCACAGTGAAGACGCTGCATGTTTGTCTGCAGCTCTGTGATTGTTCACTTGTTCAGAGTCGCTCTTTTCCTTTTCACTCTTCCTCCTCGTCGTTCACAGTTCAGTCCTCCCTCCCTCCTTCATTCACAGGTTCTGCTTCATGTTACGTGGTGGCGGCTGCTGTTTGTACTTTTATCACCACGTTGGTTTTCTTCAAACTTAGACTGCAGCTCTGTCAGCGTTTAATGTTACTACGCTCTGTGGATGCAATGGTGCAAAGCAATCTTTTCTCTTCTTCGTCCTCTTCTTCTCATGCAATAAGACTTTAGAGCAGTTCACCTCTGCACACTGGACCTAACTGATAACACTGTATGTGTTGGATATAACATGTCTCGTAGTATTTGTACACTTACTGTTCACATTACATATGTATTTTATTTCACCTGCTGCTGTAACTCAGTCATTTCCACTCTCATCTCTTATCTTATCTTGTTTTCTGTCTGTTCATCACGCCCTCTGCATCACCGTCTTATTCATCTCCATCTCCCCCTCTCCTTCCTGTATCTCTTGCCCTCATCTCCCGTCCCCCTTTTCCTCCATCTAATACCCCCCCACCCCCCCACCCCCGTAACAGTAAGGAGCAGCAGAAGAACCACATCAAGGGCAACAAGTCGGTGTGGGAGCAGAGAACAAGCGAGATCCGCAGACAGAACCTGATGACAAGCCGCGAGGCACTCTACAACGAGCTGGAGCAGGACGACTGGAAGGTGGGAGGGGAGGGAGAGGAGGTGAGGACCCCGTACGCCCCCCCTAGGA
Organism: Caranx ignobilis; assembly: GCA_021432705.1. Lineage (NCBI taxonomy): Eukaryota > Metazoa > Chordata > Actinopteri > Carangiformes > Carangidae > Caranx > Caranx ignobilis. The sequence goes on from MU269982.1 coordinate 1,092,032, forward strand.
AATAAGACACATATATACACATATATATACAGTCTACTCCTGATATATATGGTGAATATCTGTCGTGATGTTTGTAGAGTGATATGATTGTTTTAAAGGGACGTTACCACCCTGGGTCATCTGGTTTAACTGGAGTTAACTACCACAACTCTTGGATTTCAAAAGTGAAAAGATACTCAGTCAACCTGCAGACGTTCAGACTGATCCTCATTTTATCCGATAACGCCCCCAACACTGGGCTTCAAATACATAAACTGCATCACATTATGATGTCACAAGCAGGTTCCAGCTATTACAGGATGAATTGGAGCAGATGTTTCTGCCAAATGTTCTCCAAGAGTTGGACACGATCCAAATTAAGTTAGAGGAAATAATTTCTCAGATTTTCCAAAAGTGACTCACCAAAAATGCTCAGATTATATTCATCTCAAGTATGACGGAGTATCAGGGCCACTTCACAGGAAGAACAAAAAAAAAGATCTGATCTAAAGTTATGAAATGAAGTTCTGTAATTTTATCATCTTTGTATTATTTTTCCTAATTTCATAACTTTTTTCTTTATATTTATGGTTTTATTCTCATAATATTGTGACTTTTTTTTATTAAAATTATGACTTTAGTTTAGATTACTTTGTTTTTATCTTTATGTGGCTCTATCACTCGTTCATAAAGAAGAGATGAATGCAGTTCATGGTCTTTTGGAAACTCAGAAACTTTACATTTGCTTTACTCTAAGACTTAATTAAAACATGAGTAATTTCACATCTGTTTTTTTTTTTTTTTTGGCTGACATCACTGTTGGGTGTGGTCGCTGGTTCACTGACCCCTCCCCTTCCAACATCCATGAGTGATGCTCAGCTTGGAGACAGAGGTTATACTGACCTCAGTCTGATGTGAAGTTACTTTTTAATGACTTCTTATTGTGCGGCCCCCCGCAGCGTGCAGTGATCACCGTGGAAACACTGTGGACCACTAACACTGAGTCATGCTGCGTCTCACAGGTCTTCTGACTCCAGGGTGTAATGTCCCTTTAATCCTGCGAACAAGTGTTGTTCTCACACTCGCCTCTGCTGCTGCTGCTGCTGCTGCTGCTGCTGCTATATGGGACGACTTGAAGCTGCGTGCTGGGGAGTGATGCATTATAAAGTAGGGCATGCAGAGAAATCCAGAGCTGTACCCAAAGAGGGGAAGCAGACTAAAAAAAAACTGGAGCGGGGGTGAAGTGTAACACGCTTCCCAAAAAAAAAAAAAAAAAAAAATCAGACGCTGATCAGGAGGCGACTGGATATGGCTCGGCAAACTGTGAATTCACAGCTGCGGCTGTTTTACCATGTCGTAGTTCTGAAAACGCTCATGACAGTTTTTTATTGGATTTTAAATTGTTTATGCTGAAACTAAAGAAAAATGGTGGACTGTTTGCCGAACTGTGTATATCTGTGGCTCAGGGGAGGGAACAGGGCCGAGGGGGAAGTGCTGCAACCTGCAGGTGTGTCCTGGGTAAAAATTAAAGGTACTGACGAAGGTTAGAGCCGACCTGGACCTGCAAAACCCAGAACCATGTAGCTGCAACTTGAGATGTGTTAAACCTGAGTTTGAACCCAACGTGCATGGACGCCAGTGAAGGAATGATTGATTGATCATCTCCTTCCTTGGCAGAGCGCTTCTCTTTCATTTTGTTTTTTCTGTCGCTTGCACTTAAACTTCATTATCACCATAACTGTTTGAAACCGTCATGACCAATGTAAGTATGTCGCCGACAGACACTCATCCATGTTTCCTCTAAATATCCTTAAAGTATCAAATCACCACTTCTTTATACAATAGTTTTTTTGTTTTATTTTGTTTTCCACTGGATCAACTCACAGTTAATGTTGGAGATGGTAAAGATGCAGAAGAATGTGTGACAGATATAGTTTTAGTGCTTTAACACCTTCACATTTTAAACTTATTTTAATTTTACCATCATTGTACATGGAAACCGTCCTGAAACATGAGATATTCAAATACAGATCTATTTATGGGAGCAGCCATCTCATTTTCGAGGGGGTCCAACATAAAACACACAGCACATACAACATGTACAGTCCTGACAACAGACATAGATAGAAGCTCTCATCCATCCATCCAGCGCACATATCCATAGATATCTGTCTGTAAAATCCATCATGGTCCAATTGAACTGGTTCCCTCAGGTGTTGATACCTGAGAACTAGGGCACGTAAACACATTTGGATGTCATTAGACCTCAGGAACATGTGTCCTCAAACCCTTTGAGATCTTTATAAGGTTGTGACAGTTCCCACTGCTACACTGTCACCCCTCCCCCTCCCTCCCTCTTTCAGGTGTCCTACCCACGGAAAGGACGCGGCGACATGAAGACCCACCTGGACCGACCGCTGGTGGTCAATCCACAGGACAACCGCAACAACAACACCAACAAAACCCAACCAGGTGAGCTGCCTCTGGACCAGGAGTACCGTCACCAGGACCTGGACCACTACCGCCGGGCCGCCCACTACTACCACTACCACCACCATCACCACCAGAAAGCCATCGGGCCCGACGCCGGACAGCTGACCGAGACCCGCGTGGCACACGGACTCAGCTGCACGTCTCTGGGGAACGTGGTGGAGAGCAGCGGTGGCGTGGAGGTCCAGCAGGCGGAGGAGAGGCACAGCCACCGGAGCCACCGGGGCCACAGACACAGGAACCGGGAGGGGAAGGAGGCTCGCAGCGCGTCCCCCCACCGTTCTGAAGCAGGGGAGGGCAACAACGAGCACAGGAGGTCCAGGCAGCACCGCAGGGCAGCCAGGGAGGGGGAGGAGGGCAGGAGGCACAGATCCAGGGGGACCGAGGGAGAGGGGGGAGAGAAAGGCGAGGAAGGGGAGGGACGGAAGACAAGACGGCATCGCCACGGCAACCAGGAGAGGAGCAGAGGACATCGCACGAGACGGTGAGTGAAGGAAGGGTTTATTTTCTCCATTTGTGCGTCTCAAATTACAACCTGACGAGCTCTAAGAGCCGGTTACAGCAGGAAGCCACCTGACAGGTCACATGACAGTGACAGGACTTCCTGCTGCTGCTGCGTAGGTCATGTGATCTTTTAGAACGTCCTGCAGCAACAAAAAGGGAAGAGACAGTTTGTCCTGATGAGTCAGGTCAGCACGAAAATGTCAAGATCACTGGTGTGGACAGATTAGCCCAGAGACGGCAGAACAGGTCTGACATGCTGGGGGGGGGGGGTCGCAGGAGCCTGTACCTGTGTATCTACCTGTGTGCACTAATTAATAGCTTAAGGACAGGTACAGTAGAGGAGATGCTGCTGATAAGATGTGTCTTCCATCACCTGTTTCGTCATTATTCCTCTGGTTCCTCCATCATCAGGGAGCACCACAGCACCGGCCCCAACCTCTCCACCACCCGACCCATACAGCAGTACAACGAGGACCTGGACAACTTCCGTAACAACAGCAAGCTGGCCAGCGCCCACGAGCACCCTTACGACCTCCCTCCTGATCACCCCGACCACGTCAACAACCTGCTGAACTGCCGCGACGCCGACACCCACACCCTGCTCCACAGCATGGACAGCCTGATCCTGACCAGCATGGCCAAACCCGAGTACACGACCATAGACATGCCCCCGGTGTACCCCTACCCCTCCACCAACGCCATCCTGCAAGGTGAGCACCTGAAGGGGAACGTCACAATAAAAGCATCATATTATCGTATTAGGAAAGTAGATACTTTTCCATACATTTGATCAGATGAGTGGGTATATGAGATCAATATCTGGGCCCTAACACTCTCCTGTGACACTTCCCCATAGAAAAACAGTACATCCAGGATTGAGGTTTATTTGTTTTTGCAAATTGTACCTGAAAAAAGCTAAAACTGGCAGCCAGTGGTGTAGAAGTCAATCTGTAACTCCACACTCCAGTTTGTAACACACACTCTCACTTCAAGACCAGATGCCACCTGACTGATTCCCTCACCAGACGAAGCCACTGCTGCAGGATCAGACGACGTTATTCATCTGTTTCCACACGCTGACTTTTCCTCCCTATAAACAGTAAATTGACTTTGACACATGAAGTCGGGGGGGGGGGGGGTTCATTTCTGTACCACTTAACTAAACCTGGTGTCATTTGGTCGTGTTCCTGAGCTGGTTGGGCGGGTTTCATGTGTTTGGTGTCTGGATGTCTGGTGAAGCTGACCTCCTTCTGTCTGCTCCTCTTCCTCTTTGTTTCGCTCAGTGAACAAGAACGCCAACACCGACCAGAAGAAGAGCGAGGAGAAGAAGGAGGAGGAGGACGAGGGAGGAGATGAAGACGGGCCCAAGCCCATGCCTCCGTACAGCTCCTGCTTCATCATGTCCACCACCAACCCGTAAGTGTTTCATTCATTTAAACACTGTGAGAAGTCCTCAGTGAAGAGAAGCGATGGTAGATGAGCAGTTTGTGTCAGCACGTGCGCTTGTTTGTGTTTGCACCAGGTTTCGCAAGTGCTGCCACTACATCCTGACTCTGAAGTATTTTGAGTTCAGCATCCTGTCCGTCATCGCCATGAGCAGCATTGCCCTGGCTGCAGAGGACCCAGTGTGGCCCGACTCACCGCGAAACAACGTGAGACACTGATGAGTGTTGACCGACTGTAACTGGGACAGACGTTGATATTAAAATTAGATGAGGCCAGGATCGTGTCAGTGAAGGGACAGGACTTAACATGATGAAGTGACAACAATGCTCAAATACTAAAAAATAAAATAACAAGATAATACATGAATTACGAGTGCAAGATCAATAAATAGTCAATAAATAATTGGACTAAGGTTGGACTCACTCTGACATCATAATGTTCTGCAAAAATACATCCAGTCATTTCTTCATCACTGTAACACATGGAGAGAGGAAGGCTGTGACCTTATTTCCTATTTGACTGTAACTCTTCATGCACATGTTATGATTAATGCACAACACAACATGTAGATGATGTTTTCATATTAACACGATGATTTTCCCAGAGGTTTGAAAAATGTGTCCTTGCCTCTGGAAGCCAAAATACTTTGCAAGAAAAGATGACGTTCGTCACTGCTGGTGACGTGAAACAGTGCGCTGCATCAGTCAGCAACTTAACAATGTTTATTATCACAGTCAATGCGGCTAAGAGGCAAAACATGTGAACAATTCCCCCAAAAGAAAAACAAATAGATTTTTGGTTTAACTCTAATATTTATCAGAGCTTAAATAACTGCTGAAAAGGAGGAGGGAAACAAGAGTGTGACAAACAGATGTTATTATGAAATGTCAGTTTAAAAATAGCCAGTGAAAACAGGATTAAGATTAGAGTTTAGGATTACGGCTGTGGTTGGAGTCTGATTGTTTCTGTCTGTGTTAATCTCTGCCGCTCTCTGTTCATTGATCCACCTTCTCTGCTGTGATAATTATATCTCACTGTGTTGTGTTGTTGCTCTGCAGGTGCTGCGCTATTTTGACTACGTTTTCACAGGCGTCTTCACGTTTGAAATGTTGATCAAGGTAACAAAGTATCACGGTGTGGGAGTGTGTGTTGGAGTATGGGTATTGACGATGATGATGATGATGATTGTGTGTTTTTGTTGTGCTCTCTTATGGTTTGTTTTTTCTTGTGTGTGTGTATTTGTGTACATGCAAATGCACCATCGTGTGAGTGTGTGTTTGCGTTATTATACTGCACATGTGTGTGTGTGTGTATGTGTTGTACTGAGCATGCTCCGTGTCTTCCAGATGGTGGTGCTGGGCTTGTTTCTCCACCAGGGCTCCTACTTCCGCGACTTGTGGAACATTCTGGACTTTATAGTGGTTAGTGGTGCTCTGGTGGCCTTCGCCTTCACGTAAGTGCCCCCCTCCTCCCAACCTCCCACCAACCCTTTCACACCCTCCTCTCCATCATCTCCACCAGCCCACAAGACCTGTCAAAAAACACACACAAAACAAAAAATGCACACACACATTGTGCCATCCGCAGAAAGACCCTGGTCACCCAGACCTGTGCGTCCGATACAACAGGAAATGTTGATCTTTCTCTCCTATCTTCTCAGCCTGCTGTACAGAAATCATCACTTCCTGTTGCTGTCTCTCTACGATCTGTCCTCTGTCCTCTGTCTCTCTGTCCTTCCTCCTTTATGCCTTTAAACTCTTTCTTCATCCTTCTCTTTCTTTCTCACTCTCTCTTGTCTTGTTGTTTACTGTTTCTTCTTCTTCTCTGTCGTTGTGTCATTGTCTCTTTATCTCTCAGTCTTTTCCTTCTCTTCATTTCCATCACTAGTTCCTCATCGGTCATCACCACTTGACATTGTATCAGCAGGTCTTTCTCCACGTCTCATCGCCACTTCATCTGGACAACCACCCAAGATCCTTGACTAAAATCTAACCCTGATGTTCCTCACCTGTTAGAGCCTCACCATCTCTGATCTACACTCTAAAAAAAAAAAAAAAAAAAAAAAAAAAGAACAAAACTGGAACTCTTCACACCATTTGTATCTTCTTGATGCTACAAAACTTTGGGGGGGGACCTCAGAGGGTACCCTGAGGAACTCCTCCGCTACAGTCACGTCCACAAACAACTAAAGAATTTGAGTTTTTTTTTGTGAAAATGCTGATCAAAATTAGTTTTTAGAGTGTAGTTACACCGTCTCCACCCACCTCCACCCTCCACGAACTTCAAACCTTGCCTGAAACAATCACCTTAACAACTAACCCAAGTATCATCCCCTTACTGTCTGATCTAATAAACTACAAAACACCACCTGCTCCTTATCGACATTTTTTCCTCCCGATCTTCCTTGCTCCTGTTCCCTTGTGTCCTCTATATGCCAATCCATGCCGCTCTGATATTTCCACCAACCAGGCCGTGAGTCATCCCTTCCTCTTTTCTTGCATCTAAAGCCCTGACTTTGATCTCCCTAACCTTTGCTCACCCATACACCCCTCAGGTCTTCTACAGCTGTTGTCCCTGCTGATGCCTTCACCTCTTCCTACCAGATACCGTAAAAACCCCCCTTTCATTAATCTCTACTCTACTCTACTCCTCCTCTTCTTTATCATTACATTGTTCGCATCTATTGTATCTCCCTCCCTCTCTCCTACTTACAAACCCTCTTGATCCTAACATACAGCAAACAAAGGAAAAGAATGAGGGAACAATGAACCACCTCTGCAAACTTCACCAAACAGCAAGACCGTTTTTATTTGCTTCTATAATTGATTGGTTATAAGTTTTGGCTGGATTTAATGGTCAGCCTGATCTTTCCTGCCAGAGCACCCCATCTTCCTAAAACCCAATGATACTAAAGAAAAAGCCTCTGCAGGTGAGTTAGCTGCACAGTGAGGTTCTTACTTAAATGCTAACATGTCCACAATGACAACATTATGTGCTAATCCAGTGATTCCCAACCTGTCTTCTTCAAAGGTATAGAGGTATGGGCAAAAATGATCAATTAGTAATCATTAAAGACAATCACTGTGATAAGCCAATGTTTGATCAATATCAATAAATTGAAAACTGTGCTAAGAAGCCATTATTTGGCCTCCATATTGTTACAAGAATGGATATGGGCCACCAACATTTTTGAGATTTTCAAGCAGGTAATGAGTTGATAAATGTTGGGATGTCGTCCATCTGGTGTGTTAGGATAACAGTATTAGCTAGTTAGCAATTACAGATGTGGAACTACATTTATTTTGAATAGAAGTCAACATGCTGTACAGGACATATCAGAATTTGACTGACTGAAGGGAACCATGAACATCTGGACGCGACTTCTTGGCATCTGTTCAGTAGTTGTTAAGACATTTGACTGGAAACCATAAATATTAACTTGATGGTGGTGCTGCAGGAAAAACTCTCTTCAAAGTTGGTAGGATTAATCCTCTGAGGACCATGAATGTCTGGACACAGTGTCAAGGACTGAGATGATGCAGAATGAGCTGTTCACTTCAGTTTAAGGGCTGTATGTCAGGAACGAGTGTCATCCATCGCTGTCTTGCCTGCTCTTACCCCCCCTCAACCTCATCCTAACCCCCTTTGTCTGAGTACAACCCCTATAGTAAGTAATCATCCCCCCCCCCCATTCCCTCCAAACTCCACCACAACCCCACCTCTCCAAAACCCATTAAAGCAAACATCCTGCCTCCAACCAAACCCCTCCACTCCCCTCGCCTCCTGCCTCCTCATCCTACCCCCCCGTCCTCCGGGCTGGAGGTTCCCGGAAAGTCAGTCCGTGGGGGTGAGGGCGCCCCAGACACCTTTAACCCTTTAAGAGCCCAGGCTATCCGTTCGCCCCAGGGGAGGAAAACACCACGAGGGCTTCAACGCTTCATCTCCCCCCCAAGCCTCTCTTCCTCCTTTACCCACACACACCAAACGCAAAACACACACATACTCATCCGCCGCTCTGACCATGTTAACGTACCCGGAGGCCACAGGTATTTAACTCTCCTTCCTCTGCACGACCCGGGGAAGACAGACTTGAACGTGGGAGGGAAGGAGGGAGGCATGCTGGGGCAGGGTGTGGTGGGTGGAATGATCTGTTATCAAGCCAAGGTAGTATATATAGATAAATACATATGAATTAAATATGTATGGATATATGCACCTAAATATGTTTGGTTATATGTATGTGTTTGTGTGTGAGTTCAGAGAACAAAAACACAAGAGCGAGTGAGAGAGAAGAGAAAACGCTTGTGTGTGCATCCTCCTCAGCTCTGTGGATGATCAGTGCATGTCTGCCGTGGTGGCTGCATGAACCTGAACACAACTCCCCTACCCCCCTCTGTGATGCAAGTGAGCAGCATCACTTGGTAAAAATGGAAATGATGTTCGGAGTCGGATACAGGCAAAGAATGTGCTCCAGTTCAATATGTTCTGTGGGGGACGTGTTCAGACTGAACGCAAAGCAAAAGGACGAGTGACACCAACAGACAGAACAGAGGCCAAGATGAGTTTTGGTGTTGTCCAAAAAATGTGGTTATGATAAAGAACATGTTAGTCCTTAAAACTCAAGTTAACCATGACCTGTATGAAAAAACCTGTTCAATGAGGAAACGTCTCGCTCAGTGCATTGTTGGTCTTGTTGGCTTTGTGTGAGATTTGTTAGCTGTAAGTAAAATATAGATTATTGCGAGCTTTATCTTTTAACTGTGACTTCAATGCAAAGTTGCAAAAAGAAAAAATAGATAAAAGAAAATAATCCTGAAATCGGTGCAAGTTAAAAAAAGAAAGTGAACTTTTCGATCACTTTTGCAGGTCAGTTTCTTCTACTCCCTGTTTTCCCACAATTCCTCTGAGAAGCAGATTCATTTAGTGTCACATAGACAAAAAGCACAGAGAGGCAGCACCACAGCCAGGGGTGCTAATGACACTTTGCGTTCAAGCTGAACACAGCACTTCCGCTGTTAACAGCCCACACTGTAGAAGCTGTAGTGCTGTTCTGAATGTCACTGTGTGTTTCACGCTGCCAGCAACTGACTGCAAAAAAAAAAAAAAAAAAAAAAACTACAGTGTTTGCAATGTTGAACTTGTGCTCCTAGTCGTCAGATAAAAAAAAAAAAAAAAAGTTGTCTCCTCGCCGGCCATACTGTTGTACTGTATATCCCTCATAATGTGTAGTGTGGTTGGTGGTGAATCTGAATGCAGAGTGACATCATGGAGTAAATCAAGGAGCACAAACAGGATGGGGAAGGTGCACATACAAGTGTCTGACAGCGTAAAGGAGACAGGTAGTATGAGACTGAAGTGAAAGATTACTTTGGTTTAACTTTTCACGTCTTCTACACGGCACATGTTAAAGGTCCCAGACAATGTAAAGATGTATATTCTCACTGTGAAAGTGTCAGTATTCAGAAACTGAGCCTGAGAATGAGCTGTAACTTTGTGATGTCACAACAGAGCAGTCGCTGACATCAGTCATGCTCCGCCCACCTGGATCCACCATCCAATCCATTGCAGGGTTTGGAGTGTTTACCTCTCTTCTGATTGGCTCACTGACCTGTCACCAGATGATTCAGATGTTTTTTTTTTTTTTATTCTTAAAACCACAAATCAACACTTTTAAATAAAACACAAGAAAATAAAAAACAGGGACCTTTAAAAATGTTATTCAGAATTTATTCCCATCATATAATAACCTAACTTGAGTATCTTTGTTCCATACTCATAAACAGTAATAAATATGTGCTGTTTCCTTTGGTTTTCAAAATAAAAGCACCAAAACCAGCAGCAGTCAGTCACATGTTCATAGACAGATGTGTTTTTGTGTGAAAATGTTTCACCAAAGTGAAATTTCACTTCAGCCAAAAAACAACAACAACAACAAAAAAACAAAGTCGAGCAGCAAGAGACGGAACTTATCAAATTCAGTTGTGCCACCTGGCTGATAAGTTTGTTACAGCAAGTTGAGAATCACTCCACTGCTGCACCCTCCACAGCATGACTCCCCCGCCAGAAAGAGGACACCTCCTCCTCCTCCTCCTCCTCCTCCTCCTCCTTTACTGGTCTCCTTCTCCCCTTCCCTCCTTTTTAAGACTCCTTCTTCCCTTTTTTCTCTCTCTTGTTTCTTTAATCAACCTTTCAGTGTGCTTTCATTGGCCCTCCCCTCCTCCCTCACCTTCGCCTCCTCCTCTCTCCACCCTTCCTCCTCTCCACCATGTATCCTCCTTTGCCTCCTCGCTTCCACCATCCGCTCCAGGGCTGAGCTTTTCTAATACAGTTTTGCTTAAAGGGGGGGCGAAGGCTTCACACACACAAACACACACACACACACACACACACCTCTGAAATTTCACAGTGACGCATGACGTTGTTTAAAAGCAGGTACATCACCGAACCATTGTACGGAGGAGTCTTTAGCATGGTCGGAGTGCAATGGCTTCACATGTTTTATGGGTTTTAAACACGACAGTTGCGCTTCTGGCACCCTTCATCCTCCAAAAAAAAAAAAAAAAACAACAAAAAAAAAAAAACAAACACTGAATGAAGCCTTGTCGTGACTGAGAACTGCATGCAGTCGCAGTAGTCTGCGAGAATGCCTTTTCTTTATATGACGGTGTGTGTGTATGGGACAATACACACAAGTCCTGGTTTCTTGAGTCCCCCTCTCACTCATGATGGATGTCCTGAGTGTTGCGCCTCTGTGCTCTAACATGTCAAGAAAACCTGGAACCGGCCACTTGTAAAGATTTGACGCCTCTTTCTTCCTACCCCCCCTCCCCTCCCCTCCAACTCCCCCTCTCTTGCGCAGATGTGCATGCAAAAAGAGCTTTTGATAAAATCCCACCAGATGATTGCAGATCTAATGAGGGCAATTTGTGCTGTAGGCCTGCTCTAATTGATCATTATGGTGTGATAAGATAAGAAACGGTGTAAATGGATGCAGCAATCGAGTTTCCTCTTCCCAACCGTGAAGGTAATTCTTCATAGAGCTGGTGTAGCACAGCACAGCAGGCCACAGCAGAAGAAGGAAGGTTTGCACATGCACATGCACATGCACAGTCTCAGTCAGGGGGCGAGGTTAGAGCTCAAAGAGTTTCCCAGAAATATAGTGGGATGTTCTCACAGCGGTGCAAAAGGCACATTATTATAAGAAGCAGTGAGGTGTAATAAGACTAAATCTGACCTCACTGTAGTTGCTAACATGCTAACTGTCAATATAAACCTATATGAGCCTAAGCTAGCTAATGCCATAACTGCAGATGAACAGTGGATGTGGCGCTGCCCACATCTAACATGATTTAATTCAGACCTAGTAATGTGGAAAACGTCCAATCAAACATCTATCGACTGTTTTCTCTCAGTGATCAATGTGGATGCAGATGAAATTAGAGAAAAACCAAACTGTATAGCCTAAGAAAGATTTATCTGACAGCTTCTTCCGAAATTTTAGAGATATGAGACCAGTGTCATATAAAACTTTATCCAACTAAAAGCTCTTAATGTTGTTATGAAAAGGAAGCTGTGCAGTATATATATATCTATACATACACTACATTATAATAGAGTATATGCAGGGTTCACTTAATCTAATAACAAATCTGGAAGACGGGTGTGTATAGACATCCTGTCCGGTCGTTATGGAAACAAGAGATGGGTGTGGGAGGGGAAGAAAGGGGGAGTGCTGAGTGTATAGTATGTGTGCTGGTGGGTGGGCAGGGGTTTGCTAAGCAGCTATGGCCATCTTGCTGTCCTTCCTTCTTTGTCTGTCTCTCATATGGATGTTATTTTTTCCTGTTTCTACCAAACCCCCTCTCTCTTTGTCTTGTGTCTGTGTTTGTCGCTCTCTCTCTCTATCAATGTGTGTCTATATGTGTGTCTGTCTGTGTGTCTTCCTCCTCTTCCTCCTCTCTCTTCCTTCTTCTTCTTCTTCTTCTGTCTCTGTCTTCCTTTCTGTCGCTGTCACTGACTCTCGCTGTCTCCACCTTCGGTGAAACTCGACAGGAGCAGCACCCGGTAAAGTTCTTCCTCTGTCATCCTCCTCCTCCTCCTCCTCCTCCTCCACTCTGTCCCCTTGCTCTTCATCATCGGATCAAATTAGCTTCTCGCTCTTTCTTTCTTTGTTCTTCTGATCGTACGTGCTCATTCTCGCCGCATCGTGCCACTTGTTTTCTCCTCCGCCACCATACCGACATACCACAGGAAACCGTCCACGTGCCGCCACAGTACGGTTCATTTAAAGGGTCTCACTTATTGCGCAGTTTATTGAACTGACCCAAATTCCCATCATATATAACTTATCATTGAATCTCTATACTTCTGTCCTGTCCTGTGGGCCTGAAAGGTGGTTGTAAAAACTTTGCGTTCATCTTAAATTAGCATAATCCAGCAGTGCATACTCGTACCAAACCCTACACACACTGATGCACCTGCCCCCTCTTCACTCATTGGTCGTCTTGACTCATATATGGTAACTTCATTAAAAAAAGAAGAAGGGGTTAAAGATGTGGGAAGTTGACGCAGCATCTTGACAGTTGTTCAGTACAAAGTAGAACTGTGCCGGTCACATTATAAATAATTGATCATAATACGATCTACCAAAATGTACCTGTACATATTTGATCAGCCGGCACATTAGCCAGTGCATTAACAGATGACGTTAACGTCAGCGCTGAGGCCGTCGGAGACAGGAGACAGGAGCTGAGATGTCTTTATGAGAATACAGAGACATGAACAACAGCACGTCGCAGTACAGAAGCTAGAGGAACAGATTGACAGGATCAGAATCTGATCCTTCTAACAGCTGATGTTTCCATGACGAAGGGAAGTACAGACGCCTTTTACCGCCACCTTTTAGTCCTGTAGGTGTCGAGAGTTTGATCGTCAAACTTGTTGACCTGTCACTGTGACATCAGGAACAACACGTTACCAGAACGTTAAAACTGCACATTTTACAGACTCAAACATGAATCTAGATACTCAGAGATGTCCTTATGCTAGTGTGTGTATGTGTGTGTGTGTGTGTGAGTGTGTGTGTGTGTGTGTGTGTGTGTGTGTGTGTGAGTGTGAGTGTGTGTGTGTGTGTGTGTCCTGACACCTATGGCCTCATCAGGCTTTACACTAATACTCTCAAGCCGCCCTGATAGAGAGACCTCAGTCCTACTCAGCGTCAAAGGAGGAAGGCCTATTGATCATTGATTGAGTCCCACTCTTACACACACACACACACACACTCTGACACACGAACCGCCAAAGCTCAGACTCAATCAATCAGCCTTGAATTGAATTGTCTTACGTTTTCTGCCACGGGAACTGAGTTCATAGTTAAGAGTGAGCCTTGATGGACGACCTCTCCTCCGCTCCGGCTTGGCCGGCGTCCAGACGCCTCCTGCCTTGGTTTTTTTTTTTGGGAAAATGGCCCCATCCACTTACAGTAAAGATCAACTTGGCTATTTACTCCCTTGACACCCCAATTTTTCCTCAGTGATATTGGTTTATGGGCGCACAAATCACGAGCACAGTGTTCACTTATGGGCTTTCGGAGAGGAAACAAGCGCATTAAAACACACCACTACAGAAGGAGCTTGTCTTTCCGCCGTCAGTCGTTTCCTGCGGTCGCACTCATGGCTCGTTTTGACTCTCGTGATGTTTGTTTGTGTTACGACATGCGATGTCTTGTCATGCGTGGGACATCACATGTCCGAAAGAGTCTCGCATAGCCTCCGTTTCCTGTCCCCCCCACCTCCTTCAGTTCAGGTCACAGTCATGTCCTGGCCCCCCCGAAGAAAAATGACAATATGCCATCTTCTTGTAAAATAATAATAATAATTTGGAAAGAAACAGAAAGGAAGCTATGTGAAACCCATCAGAATCAATCCATTTAGTGTTAACAAAGTCAGGATTATAATGACATAATCCTAACCATGTGAGATTTACAGCCCACGCTTCATGTTTCCACATCTAAAAACTCCCATTTCTTCCGAAGAACCGAACCAGCGTGTCACTGAAAAAGAAAGAAAGAGGTTTGGCTGGGCACTCCGCCGGGAGCTGCCTGTCAATATGGAATGAGTGAATGTCTACATGTATGATGGTGAAGATTATAAGAAATGATGATGATGATGATATGATGGTGATGATGATGATGATGATGATGATGATGCTTCTTGATGTCCATGAAACCAAACGGTCGGGTGACTGATCTGCTTTCATGTTTGACGCACACTTGATGCAGTTTCTTTGTTCTGCAGAAGAAGAGACTGTAAGAGCTGTGACTGTCCACACGAGTGCAAATGTACTGTTTTGTACCAGATTAACTGCAAGTGTCATATCATGTGTCGTTATGTTTAAGACATATTCAGCTTTGAGGACATAACCCCCCCTCACCCTACCTCTTACCCAACCGCCCTAAAGGGTTGCGTAAGAGCCCCCTTGCGATCGATTGCTCCATCTGCTCATCCCTCCACTCCAGGCTCTCTAATTTGTTTCCTCTTGTTGTTCCTGGACTGAACTCTAGGGGGAGCAGCAAGGGCAAAGACATCAGTACAATCAAGTCCCTGCGAGTACTGAGGGTGCTGCGACCTCTAAAGACCATCAAACGGCTCCCCAAGTTAAAGGTGGGTCCACTGGTGATCCGAGGTGATTTCTGATTTCTGCACTAATGAAGTCGTCTTTTGCAAATATTTGAGAAACGTAACGTGAATTTTTGAGAATCACAATTCTCAGAAGTCCTTAAAAGATGCCGACCCTGAAGTGAAACAGTAATATCTCTTCATAAAAATATGTCTGCAACGGCTATTTTAGTCACTGGGATGATGACGCATGAGCTCCTTTATTTCCCAACACCTTTTTTTCTTTTCATCGCTTTTGCCTTGAGTTTTATGTCTCCTGTTAACACTGCACTCAACTGAGTAGTGAGTAAGATCCCTACAAGGTGACAACATCTTGGAAATAAAGGTCCAACAGGGTAAAAAAACAAAACAAACAAAAAAAAAGGAACAAACTGTCAGATTGTCTGACAGGTTGTAAACAAAGCTAAAAGTGAGGCACATCTATGAACAAGAGAAAACCGAAGCTGATGGTAAACAGATCGTATACGTTTCTCTGGTCATTGATTGAACAGGGGACACGCTATGTACCAGCATTATGACTATTAGTGGAAGTAGACAGTGGGCAGAAAGTCATCACAAGCTTATTAAACCTAGTATATGTGTTGTAACATGAGGTCAAAGGTCATCTCTGTGGTTTTTTTTGGCTGAGGTGTACTGATAAACATCTGTGTGTGTGTGTGTGTGTGTGTGTGTGTGTGTGTGTGTGTGTTCCCTACAGGCCGTGTTTGACTGTGTGGTCAACTCTCTGAAGAACGTGCTGAACATCTTGATCGTCTACATGCTCTTCATGTTCATCTTCGCTGTCGTGGCCGTGCAGCTGTTCAAGGGCCGTTTCTTCTACTGCACGGACGAATCCAAAGAGTTTGAGCGCGACTGCAGGTTGGTGCAGAAACAACACACACCTACGCACACACTGCATACAACAGGCTGATACAGCTGAAGACGGGTGTTTTTCTTTTTCAATTTTTACTGTTAACTGAAAACCAAATGTGTGTATTTTTGATGTTTGGTTGAACAAAAGTAAACGTGTTATAAAAGTATTTTTACTCAGTACAATAATGTTTAATGTATAAAAGCTTGTGTATTGTAGATTTATTACCAACCTTTGTGCTCGTTCAGTGCCACAGACAGTTTGTACAGGCCTGTAATTAAACAGTGATGCGTTAATGAGAAAGACACTGCAGACCTCTGTCTGTTCACATCAGTTGTGCAGATGCTGCCACCTAGAGGCGACAATGAGAAGTAAACACTTGACAGACCTGAAACCTCTGACTTTAACTTCTCATTTTAGAAATACAGCGTGTGTGTTTTCTGACTCGTGTGTGTGTGTGTGTGTGTGTGTCTGTTTGCAGGGGCGAGTACTTGGTGTATGATAGGGATGAGGTAAAAGCTCAGAAGCGGGAGTGGAAGAAGTACGATTTCCACTACGACAACGTGGCTTGGGCCCTGCTCACCCTCTTCACTGTCTCGACTGGAGAGGGGTGGCCGCAGTGAGTACAACACACACACACACACACACACACACATAAAACTATGTTCACCACCAGGGCTGCAGAAATACCTGTATATGTTGTGACTGCACCGACTTTTTAGTCAATTCAGAGCCTTTTGTCCTCTCGTCCTCTCCCAGGGTGTTAAAGCACTCAGTGGACTCCACCTATGAGAATCAGGGCCCTAGCCCGGGTTACAGGATGGAAATGTCCATCTTTTACGTGGTGTACTTCGTTGTCTTCCCCTTCTTCTTCGTAAACATCTTCGTGGCTCTCATCATCATCACCTTCCAGGAACAGGGGGATAAGATGATGGAAGATTATAGTTTAGAAAAGAACGAGGTGAGGGCAGGTTCGAGGGGCCGTGTGGATTCTCAGATCTCTGTTATCGTCAACACTAACACTAATGCCCCTCCCCTCTCTCCGCCCACAGAGAGCCTGTATAGATTTCGCCATCAACGCCAAGCCTCTGACTCGCCACATGCCGAAGAATAAACTGAGCTTCCAGTATCGCATGTGGCAGTTTGTGGTGTCTCCGCCCTTCGAGTACAGCATCATGGCTCTCATTGCGCTCAACACCATCGTCCTCATGATGAAGGTACAGATCCAGCTCGTCATTTATCCAAACATCTGTCATGATTCTTGTTATATTTTGTTTTCCACCAGTTGTTTTTTACCTGCGCACGTTGTATCTGGTTTTCTAGAATAAATATAATCACTGTCATGATAATAAACTTCTCATCCAATGTATTTTATATAAACAATGAGAAGTTCTTACCAGACTCTGCAGCTACTGAATGTTTCAGCAGCTTTCAGATCATTGTGTTGGGCTGCAATTAAACTCCCATCAGCCCTGCGCAGTGTAGCACAGTGAAGCATCTAAATCCAGACCATAATACTCAAGCAGAGTGGACACTGAACTTCCCATCATTCGTTCAGTGTGGATAGAAACTCTACTGCAGGCGAATGCTTATATTTCGACATAGCTTTTATGGTGTCTTGTGTAAAGACGTAAGACTGCTCTCATTCCTGTTCCTGTCTTTGCTTGGTGTGTGTGTGTGTGTGTGTGTGTCTGTGTGTGTCTGCAGTTCGACGGTGCATCGATTACCTACGACAACGTCCTGAAGAACCTCAACATCGTGTTTACCACCTTCTTCTTCATGGAATCAGTGCTCAAGATCATCGCTTTCGGCCCTCTGGTGAGCCGCAAGCCCCAACCATTAACACGAGGAGATACACAAACACACACACACAAAAATTCCTCGTGTGGTTTGACCCAGTCTATATGCTTCAGTGTTTCATCCTATTATTCATTTATAAAGCAGGTTATTTTGGTAGACAGATCTAGAGCATGTTCTTCCTGTCCCTGAAAAACCCAGAGTGTACTGCGTTGTTGCTCAGCAGTCACGCTATCAGCCTCCTCCTTCCAGCCCGTCTCCACAGCAACGACACCACCACCACAGGCCCGATGGGCGTGTCCCCGTACCTGTAACGTCTCCTCACCCTGTCTCTGTTTCCCGACAGAATTACTTCAGAGACGCCTGGAACATTTTTGACTTTGTCTCCGTCCTCGGGAGCATCACAGACATTTTAGTGACAGAACTAGGGGTAAGTGTTTCTGAGAGTTCGGACCAAACGACGCTTGTTGATGTGAAGCTGGAGATTTTATATTTATTTGTTTATTATTTTCATACAAATCTGATTCCTTGGGCTCAAAGGAAACATCAGCCCTGTTGGTGTTTATCGGTCTTTTTGGCTCACAGTGCTGCAGTAAAGTGCAACAACACGTATTATGAGTTCATTTTGAAGCCTATAGCAGCTGCCATTATCATTAGCTCACATGCATGAGATGTTGAATGCTAAGATCTTTAATAATTAATAGTTTTGGGGCTGATTTTTCCTTTAAGTCTGTCAAAAGCTGAAAACCAGTGTGCATCACATCATGTAGACACACACACACTGGGAAACAGTTACCGTCTGGCTCTACCGTGAAGTTACTGAACCTGCTGAAGTGAAGGAACAGTGTCGCACAAACCTCAGTGTGTCATTGTTACACTTTAAATTGAGCATTAAAGAAACAACACAGTCATGAATGAGCTGCAGAGCAGATGTGCTGCTAGGTAACCTCCAGAGTCAGGCCAGCTGTTTCCATATGAGCTAAGCTAACATGCTACTGTTGTAGGATCCTATCAGTTCCAGCCCACACACACACAAAAAGACATAAACTTTAAATTTTAATGAATGCAAACTGTACATTTTCTTTTCTTGTCACTAAATATGATCAAGCTGTTTTGCTAACGAAACAAAAACTTAAGCTAATTGTGCCTCACAAGTATCTGTGTGTATGTGTGTGTGTGATGTGAGCACATTATTTAATGCAAAGTTTCAATATAAAATCAATTCAGAGTTTTAAAAATGACATTATTTATCTGCTACTTGATCATTTCTCTGTATATCACAATCTTACCTGGACCGCTCTTGGTTGGTGTGCAACGATCCTTCAACCCCAGATGTCAGAAAAAGTTCATTTTATCCATGTTATCAATACTCAGATTGAGTCGATCTGATGTTTCGGGGGTTAAATGGCTCTTTGTTCCCAATCACAGGTTGTGTCTTGATTATACAACTGTGTACAAACACCAAACACACTCATGTTTATCTCTTTGTTAACTGTGATTCTTCTGTCGTATGCACATCTGTCAGTTTGTCTGTGTTGATAGAAATGATCTGATGAAGACTCAGCCTCTCTGTGCGGTCCAGCTGCTTCATGTTGTCATTGACCAAAACTCACTGAACCCGCTTGACTTGTACCAAAGTCGTCTTCTCATTCACACTGACAGGATTTAGCAGCAAATGTGCTAATTACTACAAAAAAACCGTGGATGATTAAAGACGCCCTCTGGCTGATGAGTTTTTACATCTCACCTCTGTGACATTAATTGACACCAGAGCTGTTTTCAGACACCGATCGATTGATTATCTGTCCACTCAGTGTCGGCTGGAAGCAGCTAACGTGCTGATTGAGGACATTTGATCTTTGCACTTGTTAGGTCATCATATAAAGGTCTGTTGATACCTGACAAAAAAGACCAGTTGCTTTCACTTTCACTTTCACTTTGACAATCCAAATGCATATTAGTGGAAGACAAGGAAACGATGCAAATGCTGTTGTAGCTTGAAATAGTGGTTTGCTACCAGCGCTGGCTTCATAGAGAGGCTGAAGCAGCTGTAGCTGGAGCTGCTCACTAACTGTTGTTGTTGTTGTTGATGTTGTTGACCTGAAGTTGTGTTTCACTGCCTTTTTAACGACGCCCATAATGATTCCGTCTTCCTCTTCTATCTCTTTACATGCTTTCTTTAAACCTCTCTACTCTGTTGGCGCCCTACGCCCTTCCCACTCCCCCCTCTTCCTCCTTCTCCTCCTCCTCCTCCTCCTCCTCTGATTCAAATCCATCCAATCAAAATGCACTATGAAATCCTTCATCGTGTTCTCCATCCGTGCTGCGCCATGACATGTGGTGGTGGTGCTGTGATGATGATGATGATGATGATGATGATGAATATAATGATGGTGATGGTGTGCGTTTCGCCCCATGCCCCTGCCCAATAATACATACAACCAACCCCCACCCGCTCCCAAACAAAAAAAATGTCTCACCCACTCACTCTACTACAACTTACCAAAAAAACATAACAACAAAAAAACAACTTCCTCCCCATTCATCTTTCTACATCTTCGCACATGTAGAATCTGGTTGGTTTGTAATTTATCTCTCAAAGCTTTCTGCTGCATCCTCATTGGTCATGTGTACCCCTGACCCATTCCTTAACCCCCCCCAGTCATCCCCCTCCCCCATGACTAGTCTTAACCCTTGACCCCAGTGCATGCGCTTTCTGGATGATGACCTTTTAAATTCTTTGCTGACAGCGTTAAACACATGCACACACTTAGAAAAGCTGCAGGTCCCCATCGTTTAAATGAAGTGCACTTGATGTAAGTACACTACACATTAAGTCTACTGTGATCTGTCTCCAGATTGAGTACACTTACAACAAGTGCACTGCACATTAAGTGTACTGTGATCCAATTTCAGATTAAAGATACTTCATTGAAGTATACTGCAGAGGAAGTATACTTGGGGTTCCATATGAAGTATGTACTGCAATTTAAGCATACTGGGATCTGATGTACTTACAGTACTTTTAGTTATTACATTGAAAATTAAGTATACTGAGATCCAGTTCTAGATTAAGAATACTACAAATTAAGTATACTGAGATTAAATTAAGTACATGGGGTTCTTGTTCCACACGTGTACTGCCAGTTTTGTGTATTTGGATCCTAAACATAATCCCAGTGTTACACAATTGTTGACAAATTCGGCTCAAGCAGACACACAGAAATGAGAGCCTGTATGATCCATAATCAGTGGCTTTTATCAGGTACTTTTGTAGTGCCAGTCGTCTTAAAGCCCCTACAAGGAACTTTTAACTGGATATGCAAAAGTCTCTCGGGTCGGTCCACCGGGCGACGAAATCAACACGAAATGAAAAGTTCCTTGTAGGGGCTTTAAAGACCATATTTAGCTGGAAGTTTTAAGTTAGCAACACTAAAGTTGACATATTTGTGTTGTCATGACAACATTAACAGCGACCTACACTGATTTATGTTAATTTTCTTACACACTCTAATTTAAGATGTAAAAAAAAAAAAAAGTCTCCTGCTCTTTGTAGTGCAACTAAATAAGTGAATGCGTGACTCAGAATCACTGGTCTGCATGTAGGCCAGTTCTGTCCTCAGAAAGTATGCTGCCATGCCAAGCCATGCCAAGCCATGCCATGCCATGCCATGCCTGCACCGAGGCTGCTCAGTAGTCCCTCCTTTTCTTCCTCCTCCTCCTCCTCTTCCTCCTCATGCTCCCCTTCCCTTTGCCTTGCCTGTCAACCACAAAATGCCCGGGTCTCACCAGGGAGTCTGGCTGCTGTACATTAAAAAATAATTCTGTGACACTGTAAGAAACCAAAAAAAAAAAAAAAAAAAGTGAGATCCAGAGTCTAAAATTATTTTTCAGCGCTCCTCAGTCTGGATTCCACCTCAGTTTGGTTTCAGTTTTGACCTGCTGTTATTCTTGGGACTTGAGTATATGAGAAAGCCGGCGTCCAGGCGAGCAGGTTTTGGTTGAGTTTGGATTTATTTCAGACAGTCAAGGTTATGAAAACATGTGAAACCCCAAAAATGTTGTGGCACAAGAAACTAAAATGTGTACGAGCACGATGTGACCCTTTTAAAGTGAGCCAGTTTTAGTGAAGGTGGCTCATGGAGCTGAATCTAGGTGCTAAGTTTGGTCTGGTAAAGAAAACACATTCGGCCAAGACTCTGTCACAGACAACGCTAAGCCATGCTCTTAGTGTGTGTGTGTGTGTGTGTGTGTGTGTGTGTGTGTGTGTGTGTGGTTGACAGGCACAGTGCACCGTGCTCCATCTTGTGTGGCCTGCTTGCCCCCCTCAGAGATCAGTGCATTTGGTTCTCTTTAAAAAAAAAAAAGCGTTCTGCTGTACCAGATTGGATGATGACCTTTAGACTCTGTGAACTATGATTTCCTTTATTTCCTTCTTTCTTATTTCTTTTCATTGTCTTTTTGTCTTTTTCTTTGTTTTTTAATCTTTTCTTTGTCTTTCTCTCATTTATACTTGTGTCTACCATTATGTTTACAGTTGGTTTAAGTTTGGTTGGTTTTGACTTCCCCCTCTTCTCTCTCTCTCTCTCTCTCTCTCACTCACTTTTGTTCTCTCTCTTTTTGTCCTCTCTTTCCTCCGCTGTTGTTTTTTTGGTTTTTGTGTTTGCTAGAGGGAGGCTGTGCAGTCATGGTGTGTTTGGTTAAAAACTGACTTTGTCCTCCGTCTGCGCTCTAGAACAACTTCATCAACCTGAGCTTCCTGAGGCTGTTCAGGGCGGCTCGTCTCATCAAGCTGCTGAGACAGGGAGAGACCATTCGCATCCTGCTGTGGACCTTCGTCCAGTCCTTCAAGGTATCACTTCTCTCCACACACACACACACACACACACAGAAATGTACACACTGTTCAATCACAACACACCTGACAAACTCTTCCTCTTTTCACCTGCTCTGACAGGCTCTGCCGTACGTGTGTCTGCTCATTGCCATGCTCTTCTTCATCTACGCCATTATCGGCATGCAGGTGAGTAATGACAGGAAGTACATCAAATTAAATCGTAATTTATTGTTAATTTATCGTATCGTATCTAATTTTACACAACTGCGTCAAAATAAAAAGTCAACAGCATAAAATCAAGGAAACCTAATATTAGAAATGTCAAAATTAAAGTTGCTAAAACCAGACTTCTGAATAATTAGCAGCATGATTAACTCAAATAAAAGAACATTTAACGTCATTACTGACATTTTAAAGGTTAGTGCATCTTGTCTTACACATGTACTACATCATAAAGGATAAAGTCAAGGAAACATAATATCAAAAGTGTCAAAATTAAAGTTACTGCATGTGTAGTCACTGTTCATCACCCTTTAAGTCAGTCAGGGCTCAGGGCCTGAGAGGTGGAAGGGAATTGGGCTCTTGTGTCTCCAGCCTGGTCCGTCACGTTAATGGCTGAGTCCCAGTCCGGTCTCTTACAGACCATAAATTGTATATGACTTAGACTCTCTAGTTTTTTGCGACATGATGTGAACATTTTCTGCTGCTGACCTCCCCACAGACCTCACTTATTTCTAAACTCTGGCTACAGCCCTGCTGACAGTTACAGAGCTTCAGGATTTGAAAGCTCTAATAAAGATGAAGCATGTAATGTACTGTTTGTGTGTGTGTGTGTGTGTGTAGTTGTTTGGTAACCTGGCGTTAGACGAGGAGGGAGAGAGCGCCATCAACGAGCACAACAACTTCAGAACCTTCATCATGGCACTCATGCTGCTGTTCAGGTGAGTCCCGCAGCTCCAGACACACACACTCAGACTCACACTCTCTACTCACTGTTACACAATTTCAGATTTAAACTCGACATGTTTTTCTGCGTGTGTGTGTGCGTGTGTCCAGGAGCGCTACTGGGGAGGCGTGGCATGAGATCATGTTGGCTTGTCTGGGTGGTAAAGAATGCGACCCGGCCTCAGGGAACACGGAGCCCGAGTGTGGCAGCACCTTCGCCTACACCTACTTTGTCTCCTTCATCTTCCTCTGCTCTTTCCTGGTGAGCAGCGAACACAGAGCATGCTTTTATATGAACGTCACATTTCATCTGACCAGAAAACAGAATAATCACAGCAACTTTTCCGAATTCAATGTGCCTCATTTATTGATTAATCCCTGGACACTGTGGCGGCACATGTGCATTAGAGCTTCACGTTGTCATGGCAACACACGCAAAAAGAAAATAAAAATCTTTATCTGCAGGCTGAACAGCTTGTCCACAGAGTCGTATCGACCGGGTCTGCTCTGTGAGTCGCCTTAAAAACAGTTTCACCCTCACGTCTTTATTAATAGACGTCTGTGGGGAAAAATGCTGTTGGTGCTATTTTTTCTTACAGCGGACACAAGAAGAGGAAGACGACGACTCTGTGCTTCAAATCCATCGTTCACAGCCATGTTAGTTCTTTTTGTCTGATGCTGCTGCTGCATCTATAAATCACTTTTTTTTATTTGATTATTTTTGCAGGAACAGTTCACATTAATGTGAACCAGTATGAGCTAAGTAGCTAGTTTTCAACTCTAGTCCCTGGCAACCTGTAACAAAACACCATCACACACTGTACACATATAGTACATGGTACATCCCTAAAATAACATGACATAAAAGTACGGACTTTTCATTCTATTTAAAGAATATGAAGACAAAAACAGAGCAAAGAGGTATGAAGAGCCAACACACACACACACACACACACAGAATCAACATATGAACGTGTGTGTGTGTCTTGTCCTCGCTTCAGATGTTGAATCTCTTTGTGGCCGTCATCATGGACAACTTTGAGTACCTGACCAGAGACTCGTCCATCCTGGGGCCGCATCACCTGGACGAGTACGTAAGGATATGGGCCGAGTACGACCCTGCTGCCTGGTGAGTCACACACACACACACACACACACACACAGAGTTTCTGTAGATGTCAAATAAAAACAAAAGGAAGAAACAACACACACACATGAATCAGCAGAACACACAGAAGCTGTGACTGATGTGTAGTGTTAAAAAAAAAGAGAGAAAACACTGTTGAATGTAAAATGACTTCTTCTTCTTAACCCTTGACTTTCTCTCCCGTCCCCTGAAACGTGGGCGGGGCGAACGACCACTCTCGTCACGACACGTGTTTATGATGACTCAGCATCTGCATCACGTGATGACACAAGTTAGAAGTGGGTCGGGTTAAAAAACCTCATCCGGTCCGAGCAAAGAATGATCCGACTTTTCTCCTGTCTTCTCTTCTTCTTCTTCTTCTCCTTCTTCCTCTTCTTCTTCTCTTCTTCTCTTTCTTTCTGAACTCTTTCTAATTGCACGACCTGTGCACAGCTGAGATGAATGTAACCCTCTCCTGTTCCTCTGTGTGTAAGTGTGTGAGCAAACACAAAAGGACGGTGTGTTACACCTCTTTTTCTGAGTGTAATAAATGTTCTCTCCTTTTTCTACCTGTTTCTTCTTCAACATCTTCTTCTCCCTTTCTCTCTCTCTCTCTCTCTCTCTCTCTGTGACCTGTGTGTTCCCTCTCCTAACCTTCCCTCCTTGTATTTTTCTTGCAGCGGGCGCATACATTATAAGGATATGTACAGTTTATTGAGAGTTATCTCCCCTCCCCTGGGCCTTGGCAAGAAATGCCCACATAGGGTGGCCTGCAAGGTTTGGACCAAACCCCTAAAGCACAAACTTAAACGCAACCTGCTCGCCTTTAAGAGACTGGAATGAATGTCGCTCTTTATCACTTTTTTTAAAACCAATTATTTCCTACTTCAACTTTTTGTTTAGTTTTGTTTTGTTTTGACTTCATTTGGTTTGACTTTTCCGTTTGGGTTTGTTGCATTATTCACTTGTTTTAACCTCATTTCACCATCGGGTCATTTGATTTCTGGGGGGGTGGGGGGTGGTGGTGGTGGTGTTTCTGTTGTATATGCATTCTGACATGACAATGAGAATGTTTGGGACAATGCAGAAATGCACACACACACACACACACACACACTCTCTGTCTCACACACACACACGCACACCGGTAAGCGGTGTGTGTGAAGCATGAGGTGGTGCACTGCACTCGCTATTGTCTTCTGACTGAACGCTGGAGAAATGACGACACTGATGTGTTCACTTTTTTTAATTCAGTTATGACGTCACACACTAGAGTCTGGACTCCAGGCAGCCATCGTCTTTTGTTTCTGCTTGCTGTCTGATTTTTTGCCTGGACAGAAAAATGGTCGAGCAATGTGCATTGTTCTTGTTTGAGTTTGGGTTCAGTGGGGGGGGGGGGTGTCACAGTAGTATAGAGACATGCACAGAGAGGGCTTGGTCTGAATATACTGTCGCTATGCTAACCTTTTGTAGCCGTTAGCTAGGCCGGTGTTTTTCCAGCTGTGTGTCATCGAGGCTCAAGAGATGCAGCCGATGAAAACAAACTCAAGCTCCAGAGTGTTGATCCATGAGAAGATGTATCTGTAGTTTTAAGAGCCAAAAACCATCTCAGTGTAATTTTCCATCTCCTCTCCTCCAGCTTCTCTCTGGAGCTCTAGTGACAACAAGTTGGTGTCAGCCAATCAGAAGAGAGGAGGCTCTGGCTTGTTTTGATTCTGAGTTGATCCGATAAAAACAGAGCAGATTTCAGAATAAAACACTCAGAGAAAACAAATCCTGCACGTTGTTGGATGGTGGGTCCAGGTGATGGGCGGGGCTTTGGGTGGCTGCTTTGTTGTGACATCACAGAGTGACAGGAAGTCCTGACGGCTGGTTTTAAGGCTCAGTGTCTGAATACAGGCTGTGTGCATTTCTCTGTGGACTGAGGCTTTGATACTCTCACAGTATTAATATAGAACCTAGAGCTGCTTTATAATCACACTACACATGGACGTCTACCTTTATACTGTATGGAGCTTTAAGACACACGTCTACCTTTATACCGTATGGAGCTTTAAGACCGACGTCTACCTTTATACTTTATATTCTGCAGATTCCTGTGCCTCCATGACACACGTTTGTGAACCACTGTGCTGCAATATTCAGTCTTAAATATTAAAGCCACCATGTGTAGATATATTCTGTTACCAAAGAGTCTTATTTTTATATGACGGACAATCAAACTTTTTTTTTGACATATCTGTGCCAAAGGACAAAGTTTGTACTTCCTGCACGTGGTGGTTTTAAAGATTCAAGGTGTCAAAACAATCGTCAGGCCTGTTACAAGCTCTTCATAAAGAATGCACACAACAAAATATCTCTAACCTCATAAATTTGCATCACTTTTCTGCAGAAAATCAAACAACTCTAAATTTAAAAAATCTAAAATTAGTCGTTTTTTTTCTTCTCAACCTGCAGGGATCCAGTGTAGCATAGAGTCTTGCTCTTTTTTTTTTATAGCAGATACTGCACTGACGTTACCTCCCCTGTGTGCATTTGTTATGTAAGCGGAGAGCTTGTGTATCCCACATGCTTGGGTCGACACACACACCTTGAGTGGAGAATGTAATGGGGCTCGTGGTAACAGCTCATATTCACTGTTACCTGAAAACACTACAGTACGAGAACGTGGCCAAACCTCCTGCTCTGTGTGTGGCTCTGCAGAAGGTTCAAAGGGCAGGGTGTGTGTGTGTGTGTGTGTGTGTGTGTGTGTGTGTGTGTGAATGCGTGTGTGTGTGTGTGTGTGTGGTTTGGGGCAGGGACTCTGGACATATAAAGGTCTTGTGTCCACCAGGTCCATCTTCACAGCTGCCTGTGCTGACAGGTGCTTGTGGGAAGACTCACTGGTCATGACGGCTTCAGTCTTTTTGAGGTGCTGCCGTCTCCGGCTGCAGAAAACACATGTTCAAGGACCAGATCACCTGCATCACAAAAAAAATACATATATCTTCAGGAATTTTGTCTTCAAATAGTCAGAAATATTCATTTTATTTGACATTTTTCTACTAAACACCTCGGTACCCAGGTATCCATTAAAGCTGCAGCTGCTCTGATGCTTGTTTTTATTTATTTCATTTTACTCTAATTATCTATAAAAAAAACACATTTCTTCATTTCTATGGTTAGAAATGAGTAGTGTCATGTGTTTAACCCCTTAGCATCCACTGGCCCGTGGGCGGGACCAAAACATGGATTAGTAGCATTATGACAGTGAACACCCATTTTAAAAGCTGCGCCATGTCTTTGCCTCCCCTTAATCTCCGTCCACACGTTACCTGTCTTACCTGTTACCATCTGATCCCATTGAGGCCTTAAAACAACGACTTCCAGTAAGAATCAGAGTTGACGAAGTCACTAATATTATTACAACTTTTCGTTTTGCCCTTAAGCTCTTAAAACCAGAGTTGGTTCACATGGAGACCGACCCACAGGTCACACTGTCTCCATTCACTTACACTGAAATCTCAGGGTCCTATCATCACGTATCCTGACACCAGGAAGTGACTTGTTTTTGTTTTGTTTTTTTTGTGATGTGGGCGACCTGACAATGAAAAAGCCGAGACCCAGCTGTCGAGCACCCTCTTCATCTTCTTCATCCTCATGCTCGTCAGTGAGGGCTCCCATGAGCACCGTGTGCAGGTGCAGCGGTGGGCGGAGGCTCCTGGTGGACACGCAGCCTCAGTAGTTAATGGACTGCATTGACTTGTCATTGTGACTCACTCCGGCGACCTGTGCAGCGGTGCTTTTCTCTGCCTGCTAGAAGCCCCGCTGCCAGTTCTATCCGAGCGGCTGAAAGAGGGCAAAGAACCAAAAAAAGAAAAAACCCAAATCCCCTCGTTTTTCACCTCGCATAGAACGGTACCTCAACAACTAACTAAACTAAACAACACCTCCTCCCCTCTGCTCCTCCTCCTCCTCTTATTCCCCTCCCCTCCTCCCCCCTCCTCTCTCCCCCCGGTACTTTATGATAAACCAGACTAGAAGCCACGTAACACACCCCCTCGTTCTCTCTCGTTCTCTCTCTTTTCCTCTCTTTCTTCTCACCACAGCAACCACATAATCCACAGCGATCAAAACAATAACCTCTGTGTATTTGTTCCCCCCCTCCCCCCTTCTTCCTTTCCTTTGTCGGTTTTCTTTTACTTTTCTCCTCATGTCTCCTCCTCCTCCTCCTGAAACTCACCTCTGTTTGTCTCCGTCCCTCTCCTCCTCCTCCCCCCAACTCCTATCCCCTTCGTCCTCCTCCCCACCCCTCATCGTTTTTTCTTTCTTTCGTTTTCATGTCGTCCGTCTTCGTTTGTTCTGTCTGTTGTGTGTGTGTTGGTGCGTGGGTGTTTGAATGCATGTGTGTGTGTGTGTGTGTGCATGTGTGTGTGTGTGTTTGTTTGTGGCCACCCCAGCGGCCGGATCAGTTACACAGACATGTATCAGATGCTAAGACACATGTGTCCGCCGCTAGGCCTTGGGAAGAGGTGTCCCGCCCGGGTCGCCTATAAGGTAGACTCGCCCCCCTCCCCCACCTCCACCACACCCACCTCCCCTCTCTCTCTCCCTCTCTCTCACTCACTCCTCCTTTTATCCCATCATTCTTCTTCTTCCTCCTCCTCTTCTCCCCCCTCTGTCCCCTCCCATCTCCGGTCTGAGACCTCCCCATCGCCGGGGAGGAGAAACCTCCTCCTCTCTCACCTGCTGAAACCTCCCTGTGACCTTCCTCTTCCTCCTCCTCTACTTCCTCAACCTCTCCCCTCCTCCTCCTCCTCCTCCTCCTCCCAGCGGTGTTCTCCTCATTGTCTGTTAGTGGTGGTTGTGGTGGTGGTGAGCGCTGTCCTCTCTTCTCTCTCTCCGACCGCGGGGATGGAGGGATGGGCTTTTGTCGTGCAGTGAAGTGAAGTGATAGTGGAGTGGTAGTCAATCCTCTTTTCTTTTATATTTTTTTATTTCCTCCCCCGTCAGGCCGCAGGAGTAAGGGAACGGAGGAGGCTTTGCCAGTCCCTCTGCAACCTGCACGGACGCATGCACACACACACACACACACCACACACACTCAGCCACACACACACTAAACAGACAGAAAACATGAAGCAAGAAAAAACTTCCTTTTCAATAGAAATTTGCATATTTTACTTCATTGTGCAGTAGAAGTAGCCGACATGGACTGATACATAAGCTTTAGTCTGTTTTATTCCTTCTTTTTTTTAAGTTAAAACCAAAAACTGAAGGTTAATGATATAAAAAGTATCAATGAAACATATTTTCTGGTCACATTTGTTGATTATTTGCAGCATATTATAAAAAAAATGACCAAGTTGATCCACTAAAGTGTGAAAACTATAGTTTACACATAATCAATGATGCATGATTGATTAAATTTGGACCAGTGTAGATCCAAACATGATGTCACTCAGGGTTTATCCACACTGTGCAGCTCTGTGCTTACGATGCAGGTACAGAAGGAACGGCAAGGGCGTCTGTCTTCAGTCCTCTGCGTCTCTTATTCCTGTGGATGGCTCTTTAGTGCACACATACACATGCCCACACGTGCACACGCTGTGCACGTGCAAATAATAAGAACAATGATTTAAAATGAAAATGAGTAGGAAAAGTTCTGGCCCTTCTAGGTTTGTCTTTTTTTTCCAGATGCACTTTGATTCTTTTTGTTTTTTCTTTGACGCCCAAAGAAACTTGAGTCTTTGTGCCTCAGACCGTCAGGGTAAAGATCTGGGTCGAGCATCTCAGCATCCGCTGTCTCTTTGTCTCGTCGTCTGCACTTTCTCTCCTCCACTCTGTCGCTCTTTCTCTCTTTTTCTCTCTCTCTTTCTTTACTGACATCCAGATTCAGCTGAAACTTGATTTGGTGCCTCAGGTGAGATTAGAGTTCCTGTAACGCTGCCGATGGTGTTTGAGGTGTTCAGGGGCAGAGAAAAACATCTAACATTACATTACTTAGACAAATGTTTGTTTGTTTTCAGCTTAGTTTGAATGTTTGTGAAAGACGTGTAGAGTCTTTGTTTACTATTGTGAATTAATTCAGGACCTTCCAAAGAGAGAGAAACAAACATGACGTGCATGAAATCTGTCAATACTTATATTTGAATCCGTAATACGTACTTAAACCTAGACTTAGAGGCACCTCCTACTCCACCCCTTCAGTGTGTACAGATGTTCCCTAAACGCCTCACGTGTAGACTGTTCTGTAGGAGCTACAATTCACAGATGGACCCTGAAGAACTCAGGGGCAGTAAAATCTGCAGAGGCAAACAGTGAGGCAACATGAAGGTTTAAGTTTAGAGTTGTCGTTATTAAAAGTGGGTCTGTGAAGGGGCCATCAGGGGCCACTTGTCCCCTCAGGGCCCCAAGGTTACTCAAGTGTATGTCTTCAGTGACTTAACCTGCAAAATGATATTTTATATTAATACAGATTGGCTGATTGAACATTAGGTCCTTTGTTGAATCTGGACGTCTGTCTCCTTCTCCTCTCTCTTCCTCCTCCTTTTTTTCTCCTTCGTCTCTTACTCATGTCTGTTGTTCTGTCTTTTCTCTTTGACCTCTCAACTGTCTCTCTCTCTCTCTTTCTCTCTGTCCTTCTACTTCTGCGTCCACTTGTCTGTCTGCAATCACCTCATCCCTTCATATCATCCGTCTGTCCATCCATTGGAGCCTGCTCTGTCTCTTCCTACTCTTTCCTCTGTCTCTCTCTCTCTCTCTCTCTCTCTCTCCAGAACTGTCCTGGCAGTCCCCCCCTCCCCCACCGCCCCCCCCATCACATACTCCAGCCATCAAAGCCCTCCAGTTATTCATTTGATACTGAAGTCCATTAAAGGACCTTTTTTCTTTTTCTTTTTTTGAGATCAGAGAGTCGTCACGTTTTGTCTCGACATAGAGAGATGGAGGTCGGACATCTTTGACCTTTTTTCACACTGATGCCTCTTAAAGTTCAGACGAACGTCTCGATCGTCCCTGTGGTGGACACAGAGGCTTCAGCCTCACTAGTTTTTTTTTTTTTTTATGGCACCTTTGAACTTCTCAGTAAACTTCTGTCAGTGTTGTTTTTAAGTCCTCGTCTTTATCTCTTGTCTTGTTCTGTAATTTTCAGCCTCTCTTCTTCTTCTTCTTCTCTTCCCTTTTTTTCTGTCTCAACATACACACACATATACACACACATGCACACACACTCAGATTCTCTCTGTTGCCTCCAGTTGAGACACGTCCTCTCAGTTCCTCTTTTACTCTTTCAGTGTTTTCACGATCTTCCTCCTCCTCCTCCTCCTCCTCCTCTTTCTCCCTTCTCATTCCCTTTTTTATCTGTAACTACATCTCATGACCAAGCTTAGATCCACCTAGTTTAAGTCGACTAACTGCTGCCCCCCAACCCCCCTACCATGTGCCCCCCCTTTGATAGATTCCCCTCCTCCCCCCTTTTACCCTACAAGTACTACTTCTTCTACCACAACGTCTGGTTGGTCCAAAACCAAACAAAAACATAACACCAATCATCTCTTTTTGATCTTCTCTATGATTTTTTTTTCTTCTTTCAGGGAATGCCACAACTCTAATCCTCTAACTCTGAGTCCCCCTTAAAGACACTGCACCCGTTTGGCATTGAGAGAGATCTTGACTTGATATGAAACACAACCAACGCTGTCCAATTTGACTCTTTTAATCAAGGGAATCATGAATGTAGAAAGCAAAAAGCAACAAAACAACCAAAAAACAACAACAAAAAGATAAGAAATGAACCTGTCAATCAGTAGGATTAACCCGATTAGACTGAGGATACTCTCTTTGCGCGGATGCACGGCTGCTTGTATTGTGAAAGTGGGTTTTAAGGGAAATGGTGGTGGTGGGTGGAGGGGGGGAGTAGGCTGGGCAGGTGGGAAGAGTTGGGGCTTAGATAATGGGAGTGTAGTGAAAAAGGCATGCTGCATGCTCTGTGTGTGGGTTTTTTTTCCTAGCGGGGGTGTGTTGTGTGGTGCTGCATGCAATCCTCGCACTCTGTGTCGCATGGCTACGGGCAACATCAAGCCTGCTGCTGCTGCTGCTGCTGCTGTTGTTGCTGCTGCCGAGCGCTGTGGATGTTGGCCGATGCCCTCTGCCTGCCACAGGACTTGTTGGCTCTGGGCATGCCCGACACTCGCACAACACTCAGGAACACAAGAGCATGTATACACACACACACCCCCCCCCCGCCCAAAACACACACCCACACACACACCGCCATTGTACTACCGTGCTTGCCATCGTGAGTGCCCAACGCTCATGTTCGTAGGTAAATCCAATGGATGCCAAACCAGGTCAGGATAGGAACGACAAGTGGCGGGCCCTCCAGGTGGCCCCCCACACCCCCCCTTGTCTCGTTCTATCTGCAGGTTTCTCCATTGGTTTTACCTTGGTATAGAAATGTTTTTAAAGACAGGGAACCTCCTGACAGGTAGGGGAGCTCTATAGCAGATGCCTCAGTTAAATTAAACAACAGCAGTCTCCTGAAAAATAGCAGAATTACACCAGTGATACTGTTATTGTTCTCCAGTCGACCTAGTTTGTCTCCTCTGGACTCCAATTAAGCGCCCTTAATTGCAGTCTGTGCAAATAACTGTGTGTAAGTGGGTGGGTGGAGGGGGTAGGGTGTTAGGGTTGGTGTGGGTGGGTGTGTGGGTGGGGAGGGTTGGTGTATGTGTACTGTTATATATCTCTATATCTATATCTCTATGTGTGTAACAACAGAGATGTGTAAATGCGCCAATGCATTCACACATTTAGGGAACATGGGCACAGGTTGGGTCGGAGGCCATTTTGGCTCTGATTGTTCTTCCTTGTGGTTCTCGGCTCTCACAGTTGCTTAGCAGCAGATGGCCCTCATTGGATAGCTGTGCTGTCAACGTAGAGTATCACTGGGAAAAAAAAACAAACAAAAGCAACAACAAACGATCAGGAGACGCAGGAACTCACCTTTCTTTCCTCCAAGCAAATGCTCTTTGCAAATTGCAAATGCAGCCACTTAAATGAACGGATGGAAAAAAACGTGTACAGCAAACAAAGATTTAAACACACACACACACACACACACAACGATCAGCGGTTGAACTTGAATGCAGCACAAATTTACCAAAAGACGTGTTAAACTCAAATCAGTCACTTGACTCGTTGTGCTTCATTGACCAGAGTCATAGTGACACTTGAAATCATCCTCTCCTCAACACCAATCTGTCTCAGGGAACATTGAATATAAACCTGGACAAATCCAGTCCAGGCTCTAATTGGCTGCTGTCTATGGAGCTCTCTCAACCCCCGCCTCCCCCCGACCCCTCACCCTGACCCCGCCCCCCTACCCCCTCTCCTTGGAGGTTCAGGAACACCGCCCTTTTTCGCTAAAGGACATGTCCCTTTCTCATCCTGTCATCCTGACTGGCTCTCCACAGAGGCTGCTGCGCATGGATCTGCCGGTTGCCGACGACAACACGGTGCATTTTAACTCCACCCTCATGGCTCTGATCAGGACGGCACTGGATATAAAGATTGCCAAGGGTACGCCCACCCCTTCCCAACCCCACTCCACCTCACCCCTCTTTACTCTGTCCCTTCGTCCTGTCTGACATTCCCGGGTGTTCCTGGGTATTTTTCCGACTGTTTCTCTGCAACAAATGCTTCAGATTATTTGCAGCAAATGTGACAAAAACTTTTGACACTAACTAAATAATTTTTTTGTTTGGGGTGTGTGTGCATATGGGTGAATGGCTAAATATATTTCTTTTGGGGTTTTGTGCCATCGTGCCTCCCTTTTGGTCTGCACCTTCTTCGCCTTGTGTTTATGTGCAAATGAATGTATGTGCAAATGTTTGGTATGTGTGTGTGTGTGTGTGTGTGGACGGTCTGGGTGATGGGCGGGGGCGGGGACTGCTTCAGGTGGTGCAGACAAGCACCAGATGGATGCAGAGCTGAGAAAGGAGATGATGGCGATTTGGCCAAACTTGTCCCAGAAGACTCTGGACCTGCTGGTCACACCGCACAAGGGTAAGTTGCAGGCAAAGAGCGCATAGTGGTGTTTGTGTGTCCGATCACCAACTCACCAAGAGGACAGCTTCTGCCAGTCAGTGTCATTCACTGCTTCGCATCTCCTGATCAGGCCACTACAACACGAACTCACACACTGAAGGCCTACCTACATTCATACATGTATAGATCTCCATGCATACATCCACCCCTCCAGGTTCTCTACATCTTTATGAGAGCATCATGTCTGATCTACTACAAGCCAGATTGCCATGAAGTTATTTAGGTGGTTCCACAGTTTATGGTACAACATTGACACATGGTCCAAATGCCCATTGACTGATACTTGATCACTGACGAGATTCATAGAAACTGGAGGTCAAGATTTCCAACCCAAACAGATTCGATGACCCTCTCGATGCTAGAACTTTTGTTTCCAGGTTCATAAACTCCCATTAACTCAGTAACTCCCTGGGTTTTCCAATAATAAGACATGGTCACCCTCTGGCCTCTTGTCCATGAACACCAGGCCCAGGTCACATGAGGGCCTCTGTTGCTCACCATCCTCTTACTTTACCAACCCAGCAGTGAGCAGCATCTTTGGTTTTAGTTATGTGTTTTTGAAGCCATGCCGTTGGACTTGTATATAAATAAATGTCCACTGTATTCAAGCTTAACAAGTTCAGATAATGTTGGCGAAGCCTTTCAGCATCCAGAGTCTTGTCACTGGTGTCTCTCATAACATTCCTTCACGGGCCCACCAGTAACCATGCATTAAATGATGGGTTTACCAGAGCTGAACAAATGCAGGAAAAAAAACAAAAACAAAGGAACAACCAAGACAAGACAGATGAGAAAGATAAAAATTCTGGATCATGGTAAGAACCAACAATTGATTGGTCTGTTTGGCCTTTTGGTCACTGGAGAGCACTGTGGGTGTAACGACTCACTCTGCCAGTAGAGGGAGACAGAAGTTCCACATCACAGGTTGAACATATAGTTCTCCATAGGACTAGATGGAAAAATCCCTTATCCTAAACTGGCAATAAACCAAAAATGTTTAAGGTCACAGTCACAGTCAGTTTCTAACTGTACCTTTCTACAAGCTTATATTTGGTAACAGCCACCTTCTCGATTGACAGGAAGAAATCAACAGAAAAAAAACGATAACCTCTGACTTTGATGGTACAAATGAAACAAGCGCTCCTCAATGATGTTTGAGAATTAGGCCTCTACATTTACCGTGTACCATTCTCTATCAAGTTTGGTTTTTGAATTCATATTTTGATCGATCAAGTCATTAAATTAGTCCCTGCATCATTTCTGTTTACACATAAACATCTCATACACACCATACATGAATGTTAGGCTCACCAGCACACAGTAGTCCACACACACACACACACACACACACACACACTGCTGATCTCTCCACCCACTCAGTCAGACCTGGTATCAGGGGGTGCCTGCTATAGAAGATCCTCTATAGAAGTCTTTTCACTACAGGAAGAAAATTAGAGGCAGATCAATAGGTGAAATAGATCTAGACTGATAAGTTATTATTAAATGTGATGAGTGACCACTTCCAGGTAAACCTGTGTAGAATAAGATTATTTGAAGTGATATAGTAAAAACCAAGTATAATTATACATATATATGCATGTGTAGCAATAACCTCAGGCTGTTTTGTTAAATGCATGCCACCTAATAAGAAACAAGACATGCACTGTCATGTCTTATTGTCCAGTAGTTAAATAAGAGAATAAGATATGTGTGGTCATATCTTATCATCACACTATAAGACACTTTTAATGCTGCAGGACTTGTAGCCGTGCCACTTTGAAACGGGCGCCACTCATGCACGAAGAACCTCCTCTGCTGCGCAGCTTATTTCGTTTTTATTTGACGACCAAAAACACAGCTCAATATTTTTCTGATTTTAAATGTTTTCATGTGTTTCATCCAAACTCTGGGGATACATGTCCGGAGTTTTTAGAAAAAAATTGAGCTCCTGTTTTCTCAGGTATCATTAGACGGAGGCATCACGTCTTTCTTAGTGAGGCGGCTACCCAGTCCTCAGCCTTAATACTTTAGATTAGACATATTTTTAAGACAGTATTGTCATTTAGAGAATGATGATTGATTGGTAAGATATATAAAGGTGCAGCATCTGCCTGTGAAAAGACTACCGGCTCTGTTGTGTTAAATAACTGTACAGTGTTGTAATGTTGTATTTGTGTGTCGTGCACCAGCGATGGAGCTCGGCTCTGTTTCAGAGGAGGCCTCAGATTCTCCATGTTCTCACTGTCCAAAATCCCAGTTTCCAGCCTGACTCATTTATCCAGGTGGCATAACAGCTCCACCTGGAGAGGGGTCCATATCAACAGCCTGAAACGACACATATCGCCACCTAGTGTTGAGGAGGCAGACATGCTTCCGTCAACTATCCGATTTTCCCTATTGTATGTCCCTCTGTGGACCGACACTAAACAGAGCTTCCTCCGTCTCTGGTGTATTCTGCATGTTATTGTGTTGGTGGTTTTTGTGTGTGTGTGTCTTGTCCCACTCCCACCCCCCCACGGCTCAGGGTCCCATCTCGCTCGGGTCTAATCTTGCAGGGTAACTTGTCATTTTCTCAGCAGCCACAGACTTGACGGTGGGCAAAATCTACGCCGCCATGATGATCATGGAGTACTACCGCCAGAGCAAGACCAAAAAGCTGCAGGCGCTGCGAGAGGAACAGGTAGACCCCACCCCCCGGAGAACGAAACACCCCCCTCGCTCCCTCCCTCCCTGAACGCAACAGAAAAGAAAAACACCTGTTATTCCCCTTTTTTCTTTTTCCTTGACCTCTTTGTTTTCTGCTGCTGCCCTGAGCCCATGGACTGACCTCCCTCTGCCAGATGTGGATTTAAAAGCATAAGAATCAAATCTTATACATTTAAATCTCCCCAAAAACCCCAGATGTTACCTCCTCCCCCCTCAGCCTGTGCTCCCTTTATTAGCATGCAACCTGAAAGTCTACCTTGTCCCTCTTTCTTTCTTTCTTTCTTTCTTTACCCTGTTTGCAAACAGAGGAATCCAGCTGTTTACCTCTGTCTAGATTTTTGTCACCCTCTCCCCTCCCCTACTGCTACGATCTTCCTCTCACAGTGGATTCACTGAGTTAAAATGATGTTTTTTTTGTTGTTGATGATGTTCTTCACGATGATGATGATGATGATGATGATGATGATGATGATGATGATGATGATGATGATGATGATACCACATGGCCTTACGTTTTGTTCAGTGTCAGTGCTCTCCCCTTCCTGTCGATGAATGCCTTTTGCGATGCACTCGCTCCCACCGTCTACTTTCAGTCTGCACACTGTGGACGTGTGGAAAACATCTCTCCACTCACATGATGCCTTCCTGTTCAATCCAGAAAATCCAACACTTAAAAAATCTCTATTCATTTTGCTCTTGGAATAAAGATTTTTCTTAAAAATCCTCCATATTGACGGAGATGAGAGCAATAAGGAGCGTTACAGGAGCAGGTGACTGGAGAGTATGTTCGTCTGTCTTTCAGACAGTCCCCGGCCCCTGCAGTGACACTTGTATTGTCGGTATGTTCCTGAATGCAGCATTCCCATTGGACTGAATGGACAGGCTCTCTCAACATCAGCAGCGCACAAGGACTTTAAACCAGTCTGTGTGTCTGTCGCTCCGTCCCACCATCCCTCCATCATCCCACCTCGTTCCTCCTCTGCTCCTCTGTAAAGAAAGAATCCACCCGACCGCATCACAACAGTGTTACAGAGACCTTCACTGATTGGCTGCTGTTGTTGTAAATGTGGCAAAGTATAAATAACAGCCAGTCTAATATTCAATATTCTACATGTAGGAGAGTTTTTCTTAAAAGTAAAGTGCTGAATAATGAATGACCAGTGTCTGAGCCACACTCAGTGATAGAGAGGTTAAAGGCTCAGGTCTGGATACAGACGGTGTGTGGGCCCAGATCCAGACTCTCGGTCGTATCTTAAACAGATTGTTACACAATGCATCGATAATATGTGATGTTATCTTTTATTATGATAATGTCACCACAGCAGTGACACAGTGACACATGGAAGTGGTGCAGATCAGCATCTTTTTAGCATGGCAGAAAATGGAGGAAGCAACGTATAAATGTATGAAGTTTAAAGCACAGAGGTCCTCCAGGTAAAGAAACCAAAAAGCAGGTGGTGTTTGAAGAGGCTGCAGCGTTAGATAACCACGACCAAGAATAACAGCACCATCACATGACAGGGAACTGAAGCAGGGGGTGGATTTCTTCTTCATCTCTCTCTCCTCTGTCTCATCTGTCAGTGTTTGTTGTTGTGTCTCAGATGTGTTTGTTGTTGTTTACCTCTGTTGTCTGTCATCGGGCTGTCTGTCCCTTTCCTCTGTTGTCTGTAGTCCCTCGTTCCCGTCCCGTCCACGTCGCCTCCGTCTCTCTGACGCTCTCTCGCTTTATCCTTCCAGGAAGAGACGAGACCTTGACTTATCAAGCTCTCCCTGTTTGGTCAATCCAGGTCGATTGTCACCAAGTTTCTCTAACCAAGAGCCATTTTCTCCTCATGAATCTGTCTGTACCTGTCTGTACCTGTATCTGTGTGTCTGTACCTGTCTGTGGTGGTGGGTGGGATGTTGAGTGGAGGCTCCTGTAACCAGTGGCTCTGTATGTCATCACCTGCTCATCAGCTGATACATATGTACGACACCGCTGTAACATTCTCCATTCAAGCCTCTGTCAGGCGTCCACTGTTACATCACCCCCACCTTCATGTCTGTACCGTGAACTTTTCCCAGGATGCATCACTGGGGGAGAGGGGGGCGTTGGCCAGCCCAGTGCCAAACCCAAACCGAAACCCAGATTGACTGTCCAGAGAACAAACCCCTCCTCCTCAGCTCTGACCGGCTGAGTTTCTCTGTCTGATCAATTGTGTATCGTGTTCAGGGGGAGGAGAGAGGAGATGGACGGCTTTCAGTTGAGCTGCCATGGCGACCAGGAACTGATGATGTCACACACACTCATTACAGCCACCAAAGCTTACATTAAGTTAGTGTTCATCAGTAACCAACATGTGGCTGCCGCTGGCTTCGAAGCGTCGGCCCAGTTAGAGCAGCGGTTCTCACAAACTGACCCACATCTGGTACCGTTCGTCTCTGTTTCCAGATGTTTTGTCACTGAGAGTGTTTGAAACTCATGACAGATGTAGTCTCACTTTAGTTGTGTCTCAGTTCGGGGGCTTCATGCCCTTCAAAGCCTCTCTGAGCGGTGGTAAATGAGACGGTGTAGTCTACAGAGGAGCGAACATCCAGGCCTGCACCGCCAAAATCCCAGCAAATGTTACCTAGCAACTGTACGAACAGCTGCAGCTGCATCCAGCTGATCAACTACAGGAAATTTTCATCCCCACAGACCAGACCATCACATTTGCCTTCGAAAGTGGATTGAAATGCACTGTGGGATATGCAGGGTTCGCCAAAGATCCTATGGTTAACGGAGCCGTGGTCTTGGTCATGTTGTTATGATGTGGCCCCTGAAGGATGTGGCCCCTGAATTGAGACACTGTTCGTCCATCACCTTGTTAGTTATGGATGGAGTTGTTGTGAAAATAAACCAGGGGCCCCCATGGAGTCCCCTGAAGGACCCCTGGGCCACTCTGAGAACCACTGACTTAGACGACCTACACTGACATCTGTCAATCCATCACAACAACGATAACTGTTAATCCAGATGTTAGAAGCAGCTGTAAAGCCTCCACTCCCTCCTCCACCACATCAAACACGAGTCTGATTGTTTTCCTGCACAGTGCAGCCACACCGAGCCCCTCGTCATGTGTCTGAGGAGGTTTGGACGTGAATCTTGTTTCTGAACAGGCTTCGATCCATCTGCGCTCATTCAGCAGCATCACGGCCCCGTTAGCTTCCAGCTGGCTGTGTGTGGACGGACATGACTCCAGCTGCTGTAGTCATGGAACCGGCCGCTCCTGAGAGGACTCCATTACCCAGGATCCCTCCCCCGTCCCCATCCCTGACCTCTGACCTGTCCTGTCTGATGGAAGCAGAAGTTGCTTTTTAACACAACTGGGTCAGGATCAGATGTGAAGTTTGGTTCCCACAAAAAAATGGTGCTTTGCTCAAAAAACTTCTCAGATGGTTTTTGAGTGAAACGTCTTTTTTCTGATGAGTTTCATTGATCTGGTCCAACACGTGTGATTTAAGAGCAATTTTACCTCAAATACCAAAGGTAGAAGTTCCACCCTGACACAGATCTGAGATCAGTTTGCCTTTTGCCCCCCATTCCACATTAAACCATTAAAACATCTTAAATTCTGCACTGCTTCAAGCCACCGGTGAGCAGATCCCAGATCTGTCGTCTGCCAGGGCACTTTACTTTGGATACCCACAGCCATGTGCTTGCCGATGGCGCCCCCGTGTGGGTGCATGCTGCGAGTGCATCCTGTGTGTTTGTGTCCTGTGTCTGCCCCCCCTGAGTGTGCCTGATTCCAGGCCATGTCATGTATCTCACACAGAACCAAACGCCATTAATGTTTCAGCGCATGGCGCCACCCTCTGAGGGAGGGGGCACGGACGGACAGGGGGGGCAGCAGGGCGTCAACGGCCTCCCCAGCACCCAGCCGGACAACATCAACAGCATGTGAGTTGACCTGGGTACACACACACACACACACGTATGTGATCTTTGTGTGTATATTGAGTTTTTTTCACTTTTTAAACAACTACTTGAAAAACTGTGATATTTTAGATTTAAAGTGTAACTGAACATCATGGCCGTCAAAATACTTGTGTTTTTTTTAAATCCCCTGACTTGTGTGTGTGTTTATGTGTGTGTTTTGTGTGTGTGTGTGTGTGTGTGTGCTGCCAGACCTCCGGAGGGTGGCATGACTGAGAGCCAGTCATGGGTGACGGCCAAAGCCCAGGAAATGTTCCAAAAGACGGGTAACTGGAGCCCTGACAGACCCTACCCTGACGATCTCCACGACAACCGGCACAACCCCCAGGTATGGTGAATACACACACACACACACACACACACATGTTGCCACCACTGCCATGGTAACGCACCGATTAAAGCCAGCGCTGGCCTCTCGCTGCCTCCGATCACATGGGTCACCTCTAACACATCACACTCTCATTCCACTTTAACAAGACCTCACATAATCTGCATGTTCCTATAGAAGGTATTGATTTGTTATTGAACTGATCAGAACCTGTAGCTGTTGATACTCTCGGTGTTATTGAACTTATGAGGAATCAAAGTGCAGCTGGACTTTTCTACACAAAGTCAAAGTCAGCAAATGTTTTCCAGGTAAGTGTTTTATTTCTGTAAGAGGATCATTCAGGCTCTTAATTTGTAAATCCAGCTTCCTGTCTGTGAAACCAACCAATCAAACACCAGCATCTCCGGTCAGTGAGTCTCATCCGAAGAGCTGGATGTTCAAGACTCTTTATCTGTTTCCTCATCTCCTGTCTTCTCTCAGTCTCACTTGTTCCTGTTCCCTTCTTTCTTTCTTTCTTTCTTTCTTTCTTTCCTTCTTTCTTTCCTTCTTTCCTTCTTTCTTCCCTCCGCTCACTCTGCCACCTCCTCTTGAGTCCGCGACTTATAGAGCTGGTAGATGTGGTTTTATGATGTTCACCTTTTCCTCCTCACTGCCTCTTACCTTCACTTGTCTGTTGGGACGTGCACACCCCCCCCCCCCCAGCGCCTCCTCATCTCTCTCCCTCTCTCTGTCTTTATTCAGTCCTGTAGATAGTGTACAGAGGTGTAGAAGGAGTTAGGCAGAAGTTTGAGATCTTTCCTGCCCCAGATCTGGATCATTTTGGTTCAGAAGGTTGTTGTTGTTAATCAGTCCTTCCAGAGAAATGCAGAGCGTTTGTCATTGTTCAGGGCAAAGACGCTTCATTATGC
This sequence comes from Caranx ignobilis, assembly GCA_021432705.1. Lineage (NCBI taxonomy): Eukaryota > Metazoa > Chordata > Actinopteri > Carangiformes > Carangidae > Caranx > Caranx ignobilis. The sequence continues at coordinate 1,134,668 of MU269982.1, forward strand.
AGCGGGTTTATGCAAAAAAACCAAAAAAAAACAGAATCACGGTTTTGTTAATCTTCTCGCAGGAGGTGATGACGTTTCCCGTCACGTAATTATGTCACGTCATAATGTTACCAAGGCAACAGGGTAAAAATGGCTGCTCCCTCCTGTGTGAAGTAAACATGCAACAAGATATATGTGACAAAAAATGTGACTCCTCCCCCCTGCTTAATATGCGTGCTTTGGCTGATTATGCATTGAATTATCACATAATCACATTTTCTGGAGGGACTGAAGATATTGATCGTTCTGATCTGATCAATATTCGACAAACTACAGGTCTTTAGATCACTTCAAATGAGTTTCTATCTTGCCCCTCCCATCTCAGTTAGCCCCTCCCCCTCTCATTATTAGTCAACGCCCCCCCTCCACCACCCCCTCAGCAGACAGACAGTGGTCACGCCCCCCCTCTCGTTGTGTTTTACAGACGGTAGAGATGAGGGAGATGGGGCGGGACGGGTACTCCGACACTGAGCCCTATCACCCAATGGATGGGCATGGGCGGACCCTCTCCATGCCCCGCCTCTCGGCAGACAACCAAGTGAGCACCTTCATCCCACCATCATCATCATCATCATCATCACCACCACCACCTTCACTTTCACCCCCATCACTGTCATTGTCCATCGTTTTACTCGTTAGACAGTGAGGACAGCAGAAGTGAACGGAAAAAGTCTCTTTTTGCATCCGAACCAAACGCCCCCAAATCCTGCAGGGGTCCAGATACAGTGTGTTCAGACTGAGAGGTCCTTATTGATCTCTAGTGTCAGTTTCCAATCGATTTGTTTGATTTGATTTGTTTTTATTCTTTATGTTTTCTTTGTCAATAACAAGACAAGTGACGGGACAAGACGCCATGAGGATTAATGATTGTTCAGACTTGTATATTACATATTGATCACTTATATATTTTTGTTAATTTTCTACTTATTTAACATTTTACAGTCTTTATTCAACTGTCTGACACTGTAACTCACCTCTTTCCAGATGTTGACAGAGGTTTAATTTGTCAGCGGGGACCTCGGTTCAGGATGCAACATAAGATGCAGGGAGACTTTTGTAAAAATCACTTCCCTCTGTCTGACTCCCCCTCCTCCCCTCCCGCTCCTCCACCTCTTCCACCCCTCCCCTCCCACCTTCACCACCATCACTCTCACCCGCACACTCCTCCAGCAGCCAACTCACCACCACCACCACCACCACTGCTGCTGCTCCATGTGAACCTCAGAGCAGGGTGTGTGTGTGTGTGTGTGTCAGACAGCTGGATAAGTGTCCTAGATATGTATATGTACATATAAACATATACGTATCTATAAAATCTATATGTATAGAATAATCCCCACCCTCCAACCTTTTCCTGCCCCCCCCCCCTCCCCTCCATTTCCATGAATCCTTGGTGTGTCTGTCCTGTGTAAACTGTGGCCAGAGTTCCTGTCACTCGTCACCACTCAAATGAAAATCAGACAAAAACTAATGATCATAGAATATTATTGATTATTATTTATATTATTAGTGTTTCTGCAGCGTTTCATTACAAACACAAACACACAGAGGCAAAGTCAAACATACATCATCAACTGTAGCTTTGTCGGTTCATTGGAGAAATGTGTGATCACTATTTTACAGCTGAATTTGACACTTAACAAAGCAGTGTGTGTGTGTGTGTGTGTGTGCAGGTGTGTGTGTGATGGGAGGTGTTCAAATCAAAGTCTAAATTTTCTGTTTATTAACTTCACATCTGGACGTGACGCCTTTAGAAGTGAGCAGAGACAGGTTCGAACAGAATAGACTCACTCTGTCCAGATGTGACAGATGTTCACATTTGGCTGCGAGGGTCACATCTGTTGTCTCTGAGGTAGATGAAGGAGCTGAGAGCAGGACAGGTGATGTGATGTGATGTTACTGTGCAGAGGAGGGCAGCGTCTACAAGCCACCGCTCACGGACCCAAGATGCATCCGAGATCCAGCCACTCATCAGACCCATGTTCAGAGCTGAGACATGATGCTGTGTTTTACTTGAGGCGCATCATGAAGCCAGGTGTGAGGTGTGCGTGTTACCTGTCGGAGGTTTCACTCAGTGTTTCCTCCGACATGTTCACGTCAGCTGCCTTTGTGAAGGAAATGAAACTCTAGCACGAAGCCTCTGGCTGCAGTTACACCCTTCACACGTCCATACTCACTGCATCTGTAGTTATGTTGCTCTCACTCTGGTGTGTTGGTAACTCAGTGAAGTGGTTCTGTATGAGGAGCAGGAGGAGGAGCAGGAGGAGGAGGTGTTAGTGTCGTTGATAAAGTGTCAGACCTGCACAGACCAGCGTCTGATCTTTTGATAGTCAGGTTTATATTAACTTACCAGTGCTTTACCCTCATGATCTAGATACGTGATATAGAGTAACACGACTCAACTCTCCAAACACTCACAGGCTACAGTGTAGAGCAGATGTGTGTCTTTACATGGAGAGTGGATCAGCCAGAAACTGAAAAACAACATCATCAAATTGGAATTAATATTTTCTTGTTCACTTTTAGAAGAATTTGGAGCTACGGACTTCAAAATAAAAGCCCAGATGATAAAACGATATGAGATGTGACGGATACAAGGAGAAACATCTGTTATTTCATGTCTTTGCATTAAGAGAATGAAAAATATTTCAAATTAAAAGTCAGTGATGTTAACTTGATGACTTGAGTGCAGTGCAGAGTGTGCTCCCAGTAAATGACCAGCAGAGGTCCCCATATGTTAGATTATTATTCACTCTTATAACAAGCAAGTTCATATTCTACAACATGACCAAGTCCCTTTTATTCTGAAATTCATCTGTCAGTTTGCTGAAGTGATGTTGATGATTATAATATTTTCTTTAAACATTAAGAGCCATAAAATAATCTTAACTGCATAATGTGACACCTAATAGTTTCAACATGCTCCAAACTTGAAAGACAAATATTCAAATTCATAAATATTTAAGATTTTAAACCCAAAAGAAAATAAACTTTTACACTGTGCTATTCTCTGGGCTTTTATTTTGAAATACCTACCTGTACCTGTACTCCCATGTCACCTGAGATATCGATCATTCTTCAGGTCAACAAGGGGGAAAGAAATCAAGATTTAACAAACACCAGAACACGTGTTATCGTTTGGCCAAGCTCCGCCCATTTGGTGCTGCAGCTTCATTAAAACGAGCGCTCCCTCCCTGACCTGCGTCATTAGTCCTGGTGTTGAGATAACTACACATGTTAATTTATTTAGGACGCAAGTGGACATGAAGGAAGGCAGCCATGTCCTTTATGTGTGTGTGTGTGTGTGTGTGTGTGTGTTGTGTATACAGTATATATGTGTGTGTCTGTACACTGTTACTTATTGTCCTCTAACACTGCTCTGCCTTACAGAGAGTTCATGCTGTTTCGGTAAGTGTGTGTGTGTGTTTAAGTGTGTGTGTCAGTGTGTGTGTGTGTGTGTGTGTGTGCACACATGCATCTTACATTGTTCCCTGTCCTCTCTCGCTCGCTGGCACACCCTCCTCACTCTTATATGTGTGTGTGTGTGCTCTGGTCTTCTTTTAAAATTAACTCGGTTTTCTCTCTCTCTCTCTCTCTCTCTCTCTCTCTCTCTCTCTCCTTCCTCTCTCTCCTATCATTTCCTCTCCTTTCATCCCTTCTTTTCCTCTCTCCTTTTTCATATATATCTTCCATCTGTCTCCTTCCCTCTCCCTCTATTTCCTCTCTTTTCCCGCCTGAATCACATTTATCTCCTCCCAATAATCCCATTATCCCCCTCCTCTCCCTCCTCCCCCTCATCCTCTTATCTTTCATTGTTTCTCCTTCTTTCTGTCTATTTATTCATTTCTGTCTCTTCCTGCTGCCCCTGCTCTCTGTTCTCCCTTGACCCCGGCGGCTACACTACGTCGGGCCTATGCTCTGTGTGTGTGTGTGTGTGTGTGTGTGTGTGTGTGTGCGCGCGCGCTACACTGCTCTGCTCTACGTATCATCTCTGTGTTTGCCTGCTCTGCAGCGGAGGAGACACAGGCCCCGCGGAAATAACCTCAGTGTATGTACACCTCTCTCTCTCTCTCTCTCTCTCTCTCTCTCTCTCTCTCTCTCTCTCTCTCTCTCTCTCTACTCTCTCTCTCTCTCTCTCTCTCTTTTCAAACTGGATCTGCACCAGTTTGTAGTCTGTTGTTGTTGGTTGTGTTCACTCCACCTGAGGCACCAGGTGTGTTTGAGCTGCAGTGGGCTACAGTTCAGGTGGGTGTTGATGTTGTTGTTGGGCTGTCAATCACTAAACTCCGCTCTCTGATTTGATTTGGTTGATTCTCTAAAACAGCAAAACATCACCTGCAGGATTTTCAGATTGTCATTGTGCCAAACTCTAGTTTGAGGCTGGACGACATGAACAAGTTTGAACCTTTAAACCAGATCAAAGCAAGCTTCAAGCTGAACTTCTGTTTAAACTCAGTCTTAAGATTAAAGTTAATTCTGTTCCTCTTCTCTCCCCAACATCCACACACATGCAATATACTTTAAATACAACATACTAAACACATGTAAAAACCAGAAGACGTGCTTTGCATGTACAAACAGAAACACTGTGTATGTACCTGTGTTCTAGTGTCAAACAGATGAACATCACATCAGATGACAGTCAGGTGTGTTTCCTCACACACTCGGTGCTTCAGCAGTTCTGTAGACTGATCAATAAACACACACAACAGTGCAGAGACGATAACAAAACACATTTTACCTGACAACACAGTGACACAGTGTAGAGACCAATCGACATGAGACCACTGATCTAACACTTTGTTGCAGACGTCGTGTGCCTGGGTGTTAATTCACTGCTCTGATGCAGACACCACCTGCACGGTGCTGATGCAGTAAGCCTAAGCTCCGCCCTCCTGGTGTTGCAAGTGTTGTAAATCAACTGCAGCCTAACTGTCACTGTTCAGATCCAGTTTGATCGCCTCTCTCTCTCTCTCTCTCTCTCTCTCTCTCTCTCTCTCTCCCCCCTCTCACTCTCTGCTCGTGTTGCGGTCTCTCTGCTTCCCCCATTGTTTGTTTTCTGTGATGACTTTCCCTGGACTTCTGCTTGTTCGCAGTCTATGCGAGTGTGTGTGTGTGTGTGTGTGCGTCTGGGTGCGTGCGTGTGTTACTTGTGTGTTGTAGTCCGTTGCATCGCTGCAGACTGGGTCAACAGTGTTTGAGAAAAGCATGGACTGGCCTGATGTGCGACTGTTGGCCTGTGCAGGGGACGGGGTGGTGCGCAGCGTGCCAGCATGTTATGGTCATGTTATGGTCATGTTATGATCATGTAATTATCATGTTATGAGCAGTCGTGCATGACGAGACGGAGCTGAGTCTCGCTGTGATGATGTCATGATGTGATGGAGAGGAGGTGGAGGTGGTGTATCCACACTGAGGGGAGGGGGAAGGGTGTATGTTGCTTTGGCCAAATGCTGTCATGGAGGAGCCTGAGGGATGGATGGATGGATGGATGGATGGATGGATGGATAGACAGATGGACGGATGGATGGAGGCCGAGTGTCTTCTGTCTGTCTCCAGTTGGATGACATCAGTGTTTGCAGCTTTTTGCTCCTGAACCATATTTAAACTTTTTCTCATTATCATTGTTTTGTGTAAATAAGTCTAGTATCAGTACAATGCAAAAAGACAGGTGGTATTTTAAAGTATTAAAAAGTACGAAAACATCAGAACCACCTCATTTTATCATTAAACCTGTTTAAAGTGTCTGTTCTTGCACTTTAAGATGAAAAGTTGAGGTATTGGTCAGGTGTCAACTAAGCAGGATTCATAATAAACAGTAAATATAAAGAAGAGCATTTATTAAAGATCAGACTAATGTTTCACCTCAGAGCCACACAACAGATCTCAGCACTCTGTAAAGACTGAATATAAAACACGTCCTCAGGGCAAATAAATTATTGATCTTTTCTATTGAAAAGAAACAAACATGTGTCATCTCAGTGTGGACTCACAGAAAATGTGAAAAATACACATCCAAGTGTGTGTGTGTGTATAAGGATATAAAGTGTGTGTCCCTACATGTGCAGCTGCCCATGGGGGCGTGCATGGCTTGTGTCGGGCTGCTCAGAGAGTGTACACTCTCTACACTGTGTGTGTGTGTGTGTGTAGTGCAGCTCCTCTCAGGACGGTGACTCCTCCTCCCCGGTCGTGCTTGACGTGTGCTTGGGTCGTCAGGGTGATGTGAATATTTCTGGCTGGGGTGGAGGGGGGTTCAGAGTGTTGAGAGTTCGAGTCCTGGTCAGAAGAGTCTGATACAAACCCAGCAGGAAAATCACAACACAACACAAGTCCTGCATGAGACACTTTATATGTACGTACGTAGCTTTAAGGCAAACGTCTACCTTTAACTTGAGTCAGTTCATTTTATAAACTGTAATTTACCGCTAAAACAAACTGGCTGAATAATTAATAATGCTGGAGAAAGTGCATTTTGATTAGTTTTCTATTCATATACACACACATGGATACACACACAAGGTCAAATGGATTTATATAGAATACACACTGTTTTACCTGTTTCTACAGTGAATATCTCCAATATATCACTAATGATGTTGAATTTGAATTATTATCATTATAAATAAATCAGTTCTGTAGGTTTTTCCTGTTGGGATCTCACAGATCATTTTGACCAGGCTCCGAGGTTAGTTTTTTTTTTATCCACATGGCTGCCATGTTTGATTTATATCAGACTCTGTGTTGGGAAATGTGTTTGACCAACTCAAGAAAAATGAGTCAGATGTTTCCCTTCTGGTGCTATTGTTGTCGAATAAGAAGAAAAAAGATGGACACCGAGGTTCATTAACCCGAGAGCTGATGTGATGACGGTCCAACTGTCTGGCCTCCCAGCCTGAGTTTGATCCAGATGAAACATGGCTGCCGTTGGCTAAAGCGTCCAGTATGGGGCTCCTCGGCCTTGTGCATGTGAGGCATGATGGTCTTCTATACAGCCCTCCTTCATGCTTGCTCTGTCTCTCTGCCCCTTTTCTTCTCTCCCTGTCAGTTCCTTGTTTATATCTCCGTCCGTTTCATCCCTCCATGTTTTTGGTGGAGAAGCATGTGCTTGTTGTCAAAAAGCCAAGAAGAAGTTGTCACGGATTTCAGGCGCTGTTGGGGTCAAGGGGTCAGTTAGTGTCAGATCAAATGGGTGCAGGTCGCCACACGGGACAACAGACAACAGAAAGTCTTCCTGTTTTCTTTTTTTTACCTGTGAAAATCTGAATTGTCTAAGTGTGGTTAACCACCACCCACCTTAACCAGGAGAGATCAGGTCCTGCTGTTGAAGTTAGATATTGTCATCCAATAGGCAAAAAGCTCTGTGGGAGAGTCATACGCTCAGAAAAAGTCAAAGTGTGTGTTCATAGAGGATGCATTGAATCTCACTTCTGTTCTCCTCTGTCTTTCTTTCCCTCCCCCACTATTTTTTTGTTATCTCTTTTCTCATTTTCTCCTTTTCCTACTTTATGTTCTCCCTTCCTGTCTGTCTTTCCCTCTCCTCCGTCCTTCACAGACCATCACTGACACCAGTCCGATGCGTCGCTCCACCTCCAGCCTGGTCCATGGGCGCACGGGCCGGGGCGTGAGGCTGGACGACTACTCCCTGGAGAGGGTGGTGTCCGAAGAGGGGAGGCACGGTGGAGGAGGACGCCGGCACAGGGACAAGAGTCACCGCGCCTCGCAGCGATCTCTGACCAGATACACCGATGGAGACACGGGTGAGCTGCTCAGAGCCGCTGTCCACACACGATACCTGACGTCAAGACCAGCAGCAGTTATGACTCTCAATCTGAGAACAGGCCCCTCAACTCTAACTGCACGTATTTACATGCTAATGCTAAAATTAGCAGTAAAACTATATTTTACTTGAGTTCTTCAGCTGAAGTAGATGTTTTGAGATGGGTTAAAGTTCCTGTTAAATCCTCAAGTTTTTCATATTGTCACTCTCAATATGTAGCAACATGTAGAGAATGAAATTTGTTCCTCGGGTCCCAGTAGCACAATAAAGTGAGAGTAAAAACAGGTAAATAAAAGACAAGATAAAGTCCACAGCAGCATCAATGGAGGAGCAGAGGGTTCAGATAATGACACAGTGACTTTGTCAATATCACAGCCTCCGGAAAGAAGCTGGACTTCAGATGTGTCCTCAGCCTTCTACCTGGGGGGAGGCGGGACAAACTGTCCATTTGTTGGGTGGGTGGGTTCTTCATGATGGCAGAGCCCAGTATAATGGAGGTGTGATCTGAGAAACCCAGCATCCTGTTTTGTTGTCCACACATGGCCAAGCATGTTGTTTCCTCTGGTTACTATGGAAACTTGGTGACAAACGCCACAGCAGAGGGTCCGAAATGTCCGTTTCAAACAGTGTAGACGCATCAGAGATGTTAAGAATGAGTGTGAGATGGAAATACTGAAGTTCGACCAAGCTGTGAGCTCCAGAAAATGAAACAGCGGAAAACTGCAGTTCCTCTAACAACCACTAGAGCCTGATACATAAAATATATACAATTTATTTCCTCCCTCACGACAACTGTGCTGTCGTCAGTTTTTTTGTAATTCATCCAATCTCCACCTCTTTACCCTTTTCGGATTAGCCAAAGACTAAGGTGAAGGCTACATCCATCTTTGAATACAGTTGTGTGAGTTTGACACCGCTGACCTTAGACATGTAGCGATAATAAAACACTGTAGTGTCTTTAACATGATCACAGTCCCAGTGCCTTAGAGCTTCAATGAGCTCGTCGAGGTAATCAAGAGCAATCTGTCCGTTCATCGAGGTAAGAGCGGAGACTTGTCATATTCACTAAATTTCATGCAAGTCGAGCGTTGGCACAAAGAAGTCCTTGAAAAGAACATTGTGCTAGCAGATAGCTCACTTCATCACCCATTTGTGAGAGCAAATTGCATGCTTCAGCTGTAAAACTAATCCAACAAGGCTGGCACAGTTCAACTCTAAATCCCCTTCATAATTGGAGAGCTCTCTAATCTGATCGAGGGTCCTCCGCTCTACTTCCAGCCTCAGGAGTGAAGATGGCATTTTAACTTACTTCTCCTTCTTCTACATTTAACTACTCACATGTCATTCAAGCAGATCCACGAGTTTACATTTTTAGTCTTCATTTCAAATCCTCTTAAAAAAAAACATACATTGACAAATCAGCTACCAAACCCTGGCGTCTTTTTGTAGAAGGGAGTCGCCGGTACTCATTGTATATGAATGGAGAGAGTAGAAAAGAGGCAAGCCAGCTGCCGCTAAGCTGAATGCTAATGAGATGCAGTGACCTTACGAATATGCTAATTAGTGTATTACATTATTGAACAGCATTTTGACTATAAAGTACCTGGAACTGAAAGGTTCCTGTGGTCTACCGTTGTCCACGTTTCCACCACAACCTAAAGTCCTGGAAAGACTATGCAAATTAGTCCAATGACATATGGACGACAACAACCCAAACCACACCAGCCTGGTGCAGTTCTTCATTTTCTTTAGAGTCTGTTTGACAGAGTGGATGATGTTGAGCTCGCTGAACCCCATTGATATTTTGGAGTAGACCTTCTTGTTGTAGGTCACAGATTCCAATTTATGCTAGATATCATTTTCCGCAAGGCCTTCACCAAGGCATTGTGTCATCTGCCGTATGGTTTCTACTGGGACTCCATCTTGAACTACAATGAAAAGACATTCTGTAATCAAAACAAAATAGCTTTCAGGCAGCTGTGGCCTTTCAAACATGGAGGATGAAATAAAATGCAGCAAATACTCGAAATCCCTACAGTTACCGAACCTTTGGAAAGTACAACCCCTTCGTCCAGGGACTTTTTCTCTGCATAGATCACCATTACCATGGACCTAAATTTAAACCCTGGTTTCTGTGGTCAAAAGGCACAGAGTTCCTTAAAAAGGTTCCTGTGGTTGAAATGAGGCTTTTGTGACTAACTGAGCAGAAGTGAAAGTTGGGTAGGACCGTCCACAGTCCTGACTTGTTTCGCTCTAGTGATTAAGGTAAATTCCCTTTGGTTCTGCCACTACACAATCACAATAACTTGCAGTCAGTGTTGTAATCTTGTGTCAGGTCATATCTTGACAATTGCAATGAGTTTCTTTGCTCTTACAAATGTAAACTGAGACATCTCCTTGTTAGGGCTGGGCACAGACCTCAGCACCACCACTCAGTCAGGCGACCTCCCACCTAAGGAGCGCGAGCGGGACCGCGGCCGGACCAAGGACCGTCGTCACCATCATCACCACCACCACCACCACAGCTCTATGGACAAGGAGCGCTACGGCCCCGACCGTCACGACTACCCTCACAGGCACCCCCACGACCGCCACTGGTCCCGGTCACCCAGCGAGGGGCCAGACGGACGCGGTCACAGACAGGTGGGCTCCAAGGCACCAAGACAAAAACCAAGGGCCATAAACACGTTTAGGGGCAGTTTCCTAATACTGTCCCGCTCTGTTTTCAGTTTTTCCTCCTCTTAAGTTTCATATTTTATAGAATATCTAAGGCTTTTTACTGGTGATGCTGTTCTGTACCATCACAGATACGTCAGTGCTGATGATGGTACTGAACATCATACTGATAAAACTCAAATGACCTGTGTTTGTCTTCTGGATTTCAAATGTTTTGATCCCAATGCACCTGACTTTTTTTTTTTTGGCGTCGCCATTGAAACAGCTGTTATTAGTTTTATCCAGTGACAGTTCACGCGTGGTGATTTCACAAACACTTACTTATGGATATCAATCTCTCTTTTTTGTTGTGTTATGCTTTTTTCTTTGTCACTGTTTCTCTCTGTCCATTTTCTTCAATGTGACATGTGGCTTCTTGGTGTCAATTTTTTGCCTCATCACTGCGTTTTTGAATGATTTTCAATGGTATCTATCTATCTATCTATCTATCTATCTATCTATCTATCTATCTATCTATCTGTCTATCTATCTATCTATCTATCTATCTATCTGCTCACCACCACTCTGCTCTATGCTGGTCTCTGTTGTTGTTGTTGTTGTGGTGCGTTTTGATTTTCCTTGTTTACATTTTGCTGTAGGGCAGTAGTTCGGTGAGCGGCAGCCCGGTCCCCTCCACCTCGGGGACCAGCACTCCACGGAGAGGTCGTCGCCAGCTGCCCCAGACCCCCGCCGTCCCCCGTCCGCATGTCACCTACTCCCCCGCCGTCCGCAAGCCCAGCTATGGCCCCCCGGGGCCAGGCCGCCTGCGCTCGCCCTCCCCTCGACACTTCTCCCCGCCAGATCACGACAGAGGCTACCACCACCGGCCCCCGTCACGCCACGCTTCCCCCCACCACGGGGGCTCCTCATCCCGGCACGGTTCGCCGCGCTCGCCCAGGCACCAGTCCCCGCGCTCCCCCCTCCACGGCTCACCTAGGTCCCCACACCGAGGCCGCTGGAGTGGGCCTCCGCCGGGCGACAGCCTGGAGGGCGACGGGCCTTTCTACGAGCACGATTACGAGTATGAGCGGCACCATGAGCCCCCCGCCTACGAGCAAAGCCTCTCCCATGGCAACCCGCACCCACATGGGGGAAACCCTCACCCACACCCACGCTCACCTAGGACTGCCCGCCACGGGCCCCCTCCGCCCCCTCACCCGCATCCACGTAGGGTACCCAATGGCTACCGCTCATCTTCACCTTCCCCACATCGACGGGGACCACCCGGGGTACCCCCCCACCCGCACCACCGTCCCCCCCATGCCAGAGGGCCCCGCAAGGGCCTGCATGAACCTTATAGTGAGACGGACGAAGATGACTGGTGCTAGCGACCACACAGAGCGAGGGATAAAGGCAGGAGAGGAGAAGAAGAACAGCAGCCTCCGGTGCTCTGGCCTTGGATATGTAGACTTTTGATAAAGCAGCGATGGTGGAAAGGTTGGTGGTGTGGAGGGGGCGGACGCCCTCGAGACCCTCTATCCTCGCCCCTTGGACTCTAAATGAGAGGAAGGGGCAGAGGGGAGGGGGTGATGGTGCTGCCGGAGCCTTTTACACATTTGGTGTAGAGACTCGAATGAGTGACAGAGCAGCACACGGATAAAACGAAAAAGAAAAGTGACAGCTAAGATACCGAGGGTTCAGGCTACCTCTGCCTCTCTCTCAGTCTCAGAACTACACTTCCCAGAATTCTCTGCTTGACCAGGGAGGCCAGGCTGCAGGAGAGGAAGAGAGAGGCGTGGCAGAGCAGGAAAACGATGGAAGGAGCATGTCGCTGTAAAATCGGCCATGACCACCGCAGTTTACGAGGCCCAAAAAAAGCACTTCTCCCAGACTGACGCGTGATTGGTTAGTTTTCATCCGATGCGTGCAACCTGTCGCCGGCCAGTCCGCTAAAGTAAAAGCCTGACAAATGAGCTGGAGCGCAGAGTCCGCTTTTGACTCTGCTCCGCGACAGATATGATGTTTAAAGAAAAATAAATGATAAACAAAAAGCCAGGACCCCTCCCCCTCACCCCCCCCTCCCCCAAACCCCTTACATGCCAAGCTATGCCTCCAGAAAAATCAAACTTGAACAATGAAGAACAAAATGAAACTTTACATGACAAACAATGAAAAGAAAAAAAGGGAGAACAACCACTTTATCTTTAACCTTTTTCCTTTCCAAGGGACAGAACCAGGAAGCTCCGCCTACACTGCAAAAACCAGCCAATCTCAGCGCTGGCTGATATTCGATGAGTTTTATCATCTCTGTTTACTGTTAAAGACTCACTTAATGCTGACGGAACTGGTGTGACATCACTTCCTGTCTGGCGGCGACGGCGGTAGTGGAGGTGGGGAGGTGCGGGGTGGTGGGTGGTGGTGGGCGGGGCACGGTGTGGGCTCACTTCCTGTTCGAGTGCGCTATGGGGGGGCGAGCTCGGGTAACTAGAGAAGGGAGTCGGACACTTTGGTGAAGCCCCTTCCTCCTCCTCCTCCTCCGGGTTACTCATCTCAGTGCGACGGACGACCTGAGAGGAAATGACATCACACGGTTGATCGGGGGCGGAGGAGAGGAAAGGAGGGATGGGGAAAAAGACTAATTTCTTCAGTATTTCTTCTATCGATTACTTCTCCTTCTTGTTCTTCTTCGGACATTGGAGCTTGGTTCTTCTGTTGCATTCGCTCAGCCTCCTCCTTTGATCTTTTTTGGAGTCCAAAATTTGATGGAAACCTGCATGATTGATTAAATACATACTAGAGAAAGGAAATCTAACTGGCGTGGGTGGGACCTAGGGGGGCTTTATAGGAAAAACTTTGCATTTAGGTTTACAAAAAAAAAACAAAAGAAGTTCTCTTCTTTCAGACTCTCTCTCTCTCTCTCTCTCTTACATCTCAGACGTAAAAAAAAAAAAATTTTTTTGCCTTTTTTTCCCGTTTTTGAAAATCCTTGAAATGTGGGGCTTTCGTCGATCGTCGGCGTCTCAGTTTTTTGGCAGCGACGCTGTTTTTCGGGGGCGTTTCTACGACCTGTTTTGGGGAAAAAAAAAAAAAAAAAAACGACGGAAAAAACAAAAAACGACGGGTTTCCTCGTCGTCCTCGAGAAAACAAGAGGGAGAAAGAGCAGGAGAGGAGCGGACTTCTTACCACACTTGATTTATTATTGTTAATGATGATAGTCTTATGAATAATGATATCAATGTCAATGCAAAATGACGATGACAATGATGATGATGTTACTGATGATGATGATGATGATTGATTGACTGATTGATTGATAGAACTGTTGCTGTAGATTTGTTGTCATGTTCTTTGGAGTTCAAGTAGGCTATGCTATGTCCATCTTGTTTACATCCTTTATGTTTTTGATGATCCTGCCCTCCCCTCCCCCCTCCCCCCCCCTCGTTTAAATGACGTTTACCGGGTTCCTGATGCCTTTCTGCAACATTTTGGCGATAATGGCGGCTTGGGAAACATTCACTTTGCAGCATTGCGTGTTGTAACGCAAACCTCTTAAGATACACACTCTCTCTTAAGAAACGGTGGAGGTGGAGGTCAGAGTTGGGGGGGGCATCTCAGTACCTGACTTGCAATGATTATTTGATGACGGGGGGTCAGTATACTACCAACCCAAAGATCAAGATTTCACATTCAGAGCTGGGTGGGGGGGGGTCATTTTGAGTTTATTGATAACATAACGAGAAGGACAATTGTGTTTCTTCCACTTGCAGCCAAAAAAAAAAACTCAATCGTTACCCTCTGTTCAGCTCGGTTGCCAGCGGCAACAGCACAGTATTGATGGTATACAGTGTTGGTGTGAGTGAGTATTAGGTGGTGTTGTTTTCTCTCTTTTTTTTTGGGCCACCAGGGGGCAGTTATCAACACACATTATCCACCCTCTGAACAGGACGTGGGGTGGGGTGGGGGGGGGGGGTGTTACCTGGAAAGCTCCATATCTGTACGTTTATCCGGTTCGTCCACCCGTCTTGCCTGTCTGTGCCAATGCTGACCCCACCGCCACCCCCCCCCTCCCCCAACCACCCCCCACCCCCACCTTTCGACCCCACTTTCTCTCAGGTCTGGATAACCAGAGAACAGTCACCACCGAATCACCACCGATCAATCAATCCAATCACGTGAGGTTGTAGCAAAGCTAATGAAAACAAACAAACAAAAACCTCCTCTGCAAAAAGCCCACCCAGTATCAACCAACCTCTCCTCGTCCTCACTTTTCTTTTCTTTTTTTCTGTCCATTTCCTTCAACATCCGTTCTTTCAGCTTCGTCAGAGAGCGACACTGAGGACACTGAAGGCATCACAGGACAGAAACAGGAACACTTAGGACTACAACTACGTCCATCCTTATTGTTATGAGGGACAAACAACTGTTGACTATTCAATAACTCTAGGACAAGATGAAGATAAAACATAGATTAATATAGAAGATAACCTACAGATAAATCTAGATATAATACCGTAGATGTAGTTATAGATAACAGACAGAGTATAATAAGAGATACTTCAGATGTTTATTTATTTTGCATATACCGTTCATGCTCATGACACGGTCGGCGATCTAAGCTACTCTTGATAAAAACACCTCGTGCTGCCAGAAGCCAGAAAACAGAACCCGTCCTCCGTCCTCCCGGCCCCCCCCCACCCCTCCCAGTTCACATGTTTTTGACTCTATGCAGACCTCATTACAGCTTCATCCTCATCGTATTATGTCGGAGGAGTGAACTGCAAACGCTGTGGTACTGTAAAACATGAAAAAATAAAAAGGGATGAATGAAACTGGAGCTCGTGGATCTGGGGACAAACACTGTCACTTGACATCCCACAAATGAACCCCCCCCCCCCCCCGTCCTCTGTCACTGTCTTTATACCCCTCTTCCTCCTCCTCCTCCTCCATCTTTCTCTCCTCTCCTAAAATGTGTTGCCTCCAGGCATTGTATAGTTGAGCATGAGCGTAGAGATGACGACCCGGGGGTGGGGGGGTGGGGTGTTTTTGTCGATGGTCTGGGGCGCAAAAACCTGAAACCCCTCTGCCCTTCTTGATAGGCCGGGGTGGAGCTTCCTCCCCTCCCAAAAATAGAAAACACCCCCCTACAGAGCCATAGTGCCTTCTGTATCAGAGTCACATTCGTCACCACCACCCCCAAACCTCTCTGTAAGCCCCCCCCCCTCCTCCTCCTCCTCACCCTCTTTAGTAGATGACATCCACCATTCTACGCCTTAAGAGCCGGGCTCCCATGTTAGCATAGACACCTGGGGTGGGGGGGTGGGGGAGCGGTGAATTTGAGACTGGGCCACAGCAAGGGAAATCAGTGTCACATCCAGGTTTTTTTTTGGGGGGGGGGGGGGGGGGTAATCACTTTAACCCCTTAATGCTTAATGTGTGTGTTCAGGGGTTAAAACTCCTTTCAACTCTATGACCGGATGATGATGCCGATGCTGCCCCTCTTGGCTTCACCCTCCCCAATGTACACGGGGACGCCATTTTGTGTCCGTCCTGGGTCCAGTTTCAGGCGGTGTCGTGAGAGGTTTACAGAGGTGCGAAGCCGTTTGCTTACTTCTCAGGTCCCTCTAGACGTTTAGGTAGCTACGAAGAGTCAGGCCTCGATTGAGTTATTGTATGGTTTTACCTGGCATGGCGTCAGACGTCGTCACGTTGCCCCCCCTTCTTCTTCTTCTCCTCCTCCTTCCTCCTTCCCTCTCTTTCTGTCTTTCCTTCAACTAACCCACATCACACACTCCCGACCTTTCACCTCCCTTCATTAACGGCCTGCCAACGCACCAACAGACAGGCAGGAGAAATACAACCACCACCTCCTCTTCCTCCTCCTCCTTCTTCTTCTTCTTCTTCTTCCATTTTGGCTCCACGACACGAAACCACCACCACCACTCGCTTGTCCAGAATTGTAACAGCAGATCCAAAATGGCTGACACACAACACTGCCCTTGTGTGAAAGCATGTTGTGTGTGTGTGTGTGTGTGTGTATGTGTACTTTTCCGAGAAAAGGAAAAAACAAAAACAAGTGAACATTTGACCTTCGTCGTTTTTTTTTTTTCAAACGGGGGGGTTGTGAAGTTTTTCGTTCACTTATCTGCTTCCTGTGTCTTCACCTCCAGCTTTTCTCACTCTCTGACTAATCATCATGTCTTCACGAAGGAAACAAACAAACACAGAAACACTTTACACAAACCCATCCACTCAGTCGGCTGTGAAATTGTGTCAGTGGGTCAGTCGTGAGGCGACGTGTCGACAAAAACACGAATAAGGGCTCTCTTTAAAAAAAACAGACAGACTACTACACAATGAGTGTCAATGTACAGTCGTGCTGCCAAAAGTTGTGCTTATGTAGCTGAAGCCACGCCGTGGTCTCCCCTCTGTACAGCACTAGATGTGTGCATTCATATGTGTGTGTAGGGAGGGGAAGGGGGGGGGGGAGGGACTGGAGGCAAAGAGTGAGAGAGAGTTTTAAAGATGGAGGGGGTCCTGTTTAGGGTGGAGGAAGGAGGATGAAGTAGTGGGTGTAGGAGTTGGGGAGGGGGGAGGGGGGAGTTAGTGGTGTTAACACACAATTTCACAATGGCACTGGGCTCATCCCATGAATCACACACTCTGTGAAGGCAGGGGGGGGCGGGGGCGCAACTGCAACAGGGAGACGTTTACCTGTGTGAGTGTGTATGTGTGTGTGTGTGTGTGTGTGTGTGTGTGCGTGCACTTTGAGCTGAAACTCATTATTTGCATCATTATTTGTGTTTGTGATGAATTGACTGGTCGTTCAGCCTGAAACGTGTAGGAATCAGTTTTCGATGTGTGCAGGTTTATTACAGGACAGTTCAGCTGCTGAAACACATCCTGCACTAACACACACACACACACACACACACACACACACACATTCTCAAAATGCCAACAAGAACAGATGAGTCACACAAGGGAAGAATCACAGCTGTGGATTTACACCATAGAAAACCATAGAAGCGTAAACCACAGAGGAGCTGCAGGTTTTTACTTTACCTTCTTATAAATGAGGTTGTGCAGAACGTAACTACCATCAGTCATCGCTATCACAGATATCTGCAAGTGATTGATCCCAAAAATCTACAAAAAACTGCCCAAATATTGATAATCAATAATCAAATAACCAAATGAGAAAAAATCAAGAAGCTGATACACTTTTATTTGTTCATTGACTTCAATCAATTAATCAGTTTCATTTTCTGTTGATTGGCTTCTCGTTTCTGCGCGCGTGTGTGTGTGTGTGTGTGTGTGCGCGTGCACGTGTCCTGACACCATCAGCTACAGTAGGTGACCCTCAGTGCCTTACGCTGTAGGGGACACAGTCATCGCAGCACACATGTCTTCATCGCCATCATCTTCATCACCCCCTCCCTCCCTCCTTCCCTCCCTCACCCTTTGCTTATTTCCAGCCCAGATGGGTGAGGATGGGAGGGAGGGAGGGATGGAGGTGGGGGGGGGGTGTCAGTAGATGATCACATCATTTGTCTCACCCATTTCACTCCCTCCCTCTCTCTCTCTCTCTGTCTGTCTCACCATCTGCTGTTTGTCTCTGTGATTCTTGTGTATATAATCCATAAAGTTTCTGAAAACTGGACCTGATGTCAGTGAACGCCTCATTCTTCTCTCTTCTTCTTCTATCCTCCTCCTCCTCCTCTTCTTCTTCTCTGCATCCTACATGTAATACCATTCATCAACACAAGGTGATGGGGTTGAGCTTCAGCTTCACTCATTATGAAAGGTGTGTGTGCAGGTTGAATGAGTTCGTTTGCCAGAGTCTTCGAGTGTGTGTTTTGTCTGTGTGCAGTGTGTGTGTGTGTGTGTGTGTGTGTGTGTGTGTGGAGCCCAGCAGGTGTCAGAGCTGAATTTCTGATTCGTACCCTGAAATCATTTAATTTGTTTTCTGGTATAAATAATTTGTGCGGATTAAATAATCATTTACATTGAAAGCATCACTGATCAATACTGACCAGCAGGGGGCAGGAGAGTGATTAGACATTAGACTCATTATGAGCTCCACAGGAGAGAAAACAAAAGCAGAGGAGACCAAACAGACCAGAAACAAGCTGAGCTCAGATCAGTGATTCTTTTTAATCCGATTCATTTGATTTAATGAACGTTTTAGGAAACTTTTTCCACCTGATTTTAAACATCAGCGTCACATAATACCAGAACAGGTGAGAACACAGAACCATCTCTTTGTCTTTGGCACTTTTGGCTCAGTTTGGGTCGACACCGACTCCTGCAGGTCGAGAGACGACAGGAAGGACTGTTACTGCTTTTTTTAAAAAAAGATGTAGCATCTCTGCATGATTGACAGACTGTTGCACTAAAGATGAGTGTGTGTGTATGTGTGTGTGTGTGTGTGTGTGTGTGTGTGTGTGTGTGTGTGTGTGTTCACCTCCAAATCGTCACTCGCCCGGCTCCAGTGTTTCTACAGTGAGCTGATGGTTTTTTTTTCCCCAGAAACCATGGGTGATTTGTCTCCTGCCGTCGCCACAGCAACCCTCAAGGCAACCCTGTCTCACTCTCTGTTTCCATCCATCCATCCCTCCCTCTCTCTCTCTTCCTCTTCCTCTTTGTCTGTCCTCCCTTTTGTTTTTCCATCTCCATCCACCCAGTCGAGACAAGTTGCTTCCAGAGGATTTTTTTTTCTCCTCAGCGTTGACGCTGCAGAGGTGAAAACACCTCCAGGTGTCCTCACCTGTTTCTCTCTCTCTTTTCAGCCCCTCTGTAGCTCAGATTTGACTCTTTCCCTGATCAAACCTCATGGATTTCTGGTCCTTGAGGCTAATTCTGGAAACTTTACCCAAAGATTTGGGGACGTTTCTGTCTCCAATCTTAGAAATATCGGAGTATGACCTTTCTACTCACCGTTGCACCTGTGTGATGCTCAAACAAGCCAAAAGTCCAAGTTAGAGGAAGCATAACAAGGAAGCAAAACTCAGTGATTAAAAAGCAGCCACAAAGGGTTAAACCTCACTTTAATGGATCAAGTCAGTGTTGGGGAAACTCTCTGAAGCAACAAACCATCCATCCCTCCATCCATCCATCCATCCATCCATCCATCCATCATTCACTCGACCCAGTAGAAACCGAACCAGTGCCACAGTAGAAAACCATACAGGATTCACTCAGCAAGTTGGGGACAAAAGAAGAAAAAAAAACTAAACATACATGGCAATTTAAGATAAAAGAGAAGTATTTAATTAACAGATTTGCATGTGCAATGTGCATGCCACTATGTGGGGTAACAAGTCAACTTCAGGAATTAAAAAAAATAATAAATATAAAGAAAAAAGTATATATATGTAAAAATATATATAGATAGATGTTTTTAAGAGCAACGTGTTTCTTTTTTCTTCTATTTTTAAAAACAAAAAATGGAAAAAAATTTGACCAAAAAAATACAAAAAAAAAACAAATACATAAACGATAAGAAAAATCCCCCCCCCCCCCCCCCCCCCCCCCCCCCCCCTCCAAAAAAAAAAAAAAAATCATCCTGAAAAAAAAAAAAAAAAAAAAAAAAAAAGGAAATGACTTTGGTGATGAAATCAAAGAATGTTTGTTTGTTATATTTGCCAGTTATTTCACCAGGGGAGGGGGGGAGGGGGAGGGGGGGGGCGTGGGGGAACAAAAGGATAGATAACACTTTAACTAACATTACAACAACAACAACAAAAAAGAAAATAAGAAAAAAAAAGATTTAAAAAAAAAGGGGGGAGAAGGAAAACAAAAACTTTCCTCGATGAAAAACAAAATCCCTTCTGAGAGTAAAGAGCTGCCTGAACCTGAACC